>VXAZ01000942.1:0-72519 GCA_013399875.1 Gymnorhina tibicen
GGGCAGAGCGGGGGGTGGTGGAGTGAGAGGAATACGGGCGCTGCTGCTCTTCTCGCTCGTTTTTTTTTTTCCCTGGGCTTTTTCACACAGTCGCCCCCTCCCCTCAGGTTTTCTGCAGAGATTTACTTGTCGGTAACCACACACCTACACCGGGCTGCTCGGGCTCTTTTCCTGCAGAGGCCGAACGCTCGGTCCAGCGGAGCGGGGGCAGACCCCCGCGGCCAGGGGCTCCCTCAGTGACCGCGCGCCGCTTCGCCCGCCGGTGCGGCTCCTGCAGCGCCATGGATCACCAGCCCAAGTTCTTCGAGAACCTGTCGGGCGCCGGGAAGGCCATTGGGGTGCTGACCAGCGGCGGCGATGCCCAAGGTAGCGGCTCACGCCGTTCACTCCGGGAGCACGAGGAGGACGAGGGGAAGGAGCCGAGGGGGAAGGAGAACGCGGGGGACCTGCGGGCACGGTGGGGAGTGGGGCAGCAGCAGGAGAGGACGACGAGCCCCTCGAGGGCGGTGTGCGGGGTAGGAAGGAAGAGCCTCCTCGGCTGGCAGGGCGCCCATGCGGGAGGCCGGGGGAACAGCGTGGGCTGCCCCAGGGCTGGTGTCGGGAAGCCACGGTGCGGCACATGGAGGGCGTGGAGAGAGGGCTCTGGGAGCGGGACACAGGGGATTGCAGTGGTGCTCGCCTTCCTCTTTCCTTGCTGGCCTTCGACCCGGCTTTCTTTCTAAGCTCATTTAAAAGATAAATAATTTTTGCACGGCCTGGGCGCCTGAGGTTCAAACATCCCCTCACCCCTTCCTCCCTCCCTTCCTCGCCACGTTTTCTCTGACTCAGGCTGGGCAAGGGAGAGGGTAGAAATGCTGCAGTAACTTTTACTACCAAGATGTCTCGTTCCCTGAAGAGATGGTGGGGAGAGGACGGTGAGGAGGGATGGCTGATGCGAGCGGGGGAGGAGGAGGTCGTGCCGCCCTGCACGGCGGGTGGGAGGCTTGGCTGCGCTGCTGGGGCTCTGCCAGCCCTCGCCTCATCTGCTTTTCACTTCATTTTGGCACCAGGAACACATTTATGTTCTTACCCGTGGTTTAGAACGCTCAGATGGTGGCTTACTCTCCCTCCATAGGGGTATGTTAGAAACGTGTTTCATCTTCTTAAATCTCTTCAGTGTAGAGGAAGTTGTAGCTACTACAGGACGGGGCGAACAAAAGACCTACAGACATTAAGAGGGGAGGGAAAGAAAAGAGGCTTGATCACAATATACCTAGTCAAGAATCCATTTTTTTCTACACTTCACTTTCCCCTTTCCTACCAGAAAATCATGATGGGTCCTTTCCAACTCGGCATATTCTGTGATTCTGTGGCAATAGTTTGAAGTTTCAGTTAATTAAGATTTCAAACGCGGAATGTACCATGCAGTTCGAGAGGACTCTTGCTCTGCTTATACCAGGAGAGTTGTTCAGTGATACTTGGCTCTTAGCAGCTTCCCGTAATTTACGGTCATTTTACTTATTTTTTTTCCCCCGGGAGTGTCTCGAGAGTACTTTCACTTAGAGAAGAAGCGGCACTCATTCGCGTTTGTGAAGAGAATAGGGGGTGGGAGCCTCTCCTTCCTTTCTGCGCGCTCTCGGTGGTTCAGGGACCATCCTCTCCTCAGATTTTACCCGGGGAGGTGCCGGGACCAGCCCGCGGCCGGGGCAGGCTCCCCTCTCCTGTTGCCCTGGCTTCCCGGCGCGTCCATGCGGTGGTAGCTTGCATGGACCGGTGTCTCCGCGCTCCCTCCCTCCCTCCGCCGGTGTGTACGTGATCCGCTGCGAGTCGCTGCAGATTCCGCCTCTTTGCGTCATCTGGGCTGGGAGAAGCATCCTCCCTCCCCCTGCCCGCAGGAATAACGGGGAGCCCCCGGGTTTACCTAGGATTATCCGAAACTCTAATCGGGATGAAGGGGATTTGTTACCATCGAGGAGGAGAATGTTGCAGATCTGCAGAGAAAACAAATCGATGCGTTTAAATGGCTTCTCTTTTGCCCCTCGGTGGGGCTACACTTGTTCAAGTTTTGTCCGCAGTTTGCCGTCCGTCAGTGACAGCAGTTCCACTGCTAAATGATTCTAGGAGGAACTGGGAATCAGACCATCTCTGTCTTAATGGTCTGGTGGTCAAATCGCCATTTTAATTTAAAAGTGTGGCAGGGTACTGCCTGAAGCAGCCGTAGCATGTTCAGCAAGAGGCTGAGCCCTGCAACTTGCTTCCGCGTGGCTGGAGATTATATAATGCAGCAGCAGATGCATCTCCTTTTATAAAGTATTAATCTGCACTTGCCACTCTGTGAATTAAGGCATTTAAAGGACTTGCAGAATCCACGGGCAACATCTAGACTTTACATCTGGCAGATTGCCACAGAAGCATGGAGGGTTCCAAAGTAACAGCCTGTGAAAGTTGCTGTCTAAGGAATGGGTTTGTCATAAAGACCAAAAAAAGTAAACTGGATGGCTTCCAAGCTTTGTTTCATTGGCAGTATTGTTGTCCTAACTTTGAAGAACAAGGAGATAACACCCCCAGCGTTTTAGAACTTGATCATTTCACCTGAATCACACAACACAGTGTGTGACCATAACCCCTTACTGTCTGGGTAACAGCAGAGAGGTGTAAAATATGCAGCCTCGAGTCAGTTTGGTTAGGAGTTAAGGGACAGAATGAGTCATGCCCTGTCAAGGTCATTTGCCCTCTGTAGGACAGAGTGCAAATGTGTGAGAAGTGAAGTAGTGAAGGACACGCAGAAGGAAATACGCTACTGTTACTGCTATTTCAAAATAATATGTTCAAGCAAGGTGTAGGTGAGGCAAAGCTACTAACTTGGAAGTAGGCAAAAAAGTTGTAGTATTAGGAAAAGAGTTCCAGTGTTATGTTTCATTTTGTTTTAGATTGGTTAGACACTAAAAGTCCTCAGAGTATCTGTAATCCAAGCTAAACTCACAAACAATTGAGTAGAAAAAGCAACCTGTTACACACAAAATCTTAATAGGTGTCAGGATTTAGATTGGACTGTAAATCTGAGTGTAGAATAAAATATACATGAAATTATTTTAAAGTGAAAGTGCCATTGCTGTTATTGTACTTTTTAATAATTTAAAAGTAGTTTTATGTAAATTACACAAGGCCTTCTATTTAAAAGACATGTTAAGTTTTCAGTTACTTCCCCCACAATGGTGCTACTTCCTTGAAAGTTTTCTTTTTCTTTTCTTTTTCTACCTGTAGAATTTTAAAGACTATAGAATGTATATGCGTCATACTGGAACTATCATGCTTTACTCACCATTCTTTTGTTTGGTGGAGTTAAAGAATTTATCAGTGATCCGTTTCACAGGAAAAAAATACATATCTGGTACACTTAATATGTATAAGTGCTAAACTTGACAGTCTATCACTTTAGCTAGCCAGCTGTTAAATTGTGAACTAAAAATGTACTTTCCACCGTAATCAAAAGAACCTTGAGAGGCAAAAGAAGTTCTGACAATCAATTCTCAGTGTTTATGGGTTGGTTCAGTTTCTGGACTATTTCTAAATTGTACTGGTTGCAGCTCAGGAAGGTGGTTTAATAAATGGGGTTTAATAAGTCACACTTCTCACTTTGTGGGATTCTCTGGCCATGGTCTGCTTCAGGTCATGAAGTACACTAGTTGAATTTTCTGTGGGTTGCCAGTGGCTGCCGGAGACAGTTTTGGCCACCGTTAGGTCACTGACGTTCACACAGCCTCCAAACAGCCTATTCCGGGACCGTGGTAGGTACAGCTCTGCAGCAGGAAGAGTCATCGGAAAGCCACTGACGAAAGGTGATTGTGCACTCTTGGGGAAGGATGCAGTTGTGGCTATGGAGTCGCTGCCCAGACGACTGACTCAAGATTATTGTCTTTGAATAGGACCATGTTGTTTTTGAGATAAACTCAAAGATTCGGTGTTGTGGAGGATAGCATAAGTAAGGGATGTAATGGTCTGGAATATCATAGCCCATCCTGATGAAGTAAGGAGCTACATGTCTCTACATTTGAAGCATTCCAGGCTTCCCAAAGTTCCAAGGCTTATTTCATATTGTAGATACACGACTCTTGTCCTGGTGACATCGATTGGAAGAAGAAATCTTGGCACTGAACAAGTGAAAAAGCTCAACTCCTTCAGCAAATACTGGGTTTAAAAACATCTTAAGAAGAACCCTAAAGAAGCCTTTTGGATTCCAGAGTTTTGGAATACTACAGACCATGACTGTGGAAACAAAGATTTAAATATTTCTGCTCTTGAAGTATTACAGGCTGAGGAACATCATGAGATATATTAAATATAGTAGTGCAAATGTATTGATCTTGTCCTGGTGGCAAAATTTCTTTTTCCACCATAAGCTTCTGAACTAATACAGTAAAATAAATAATTATTTTTTTTAAAAAAGTCACAAACTAAAATAACCCACACTTTTCTTATATCATCCAAATTAGAGTTTATTTGTTAACACTTACAATACTGTAATTTGAATACTGTAACACTGTAATTTGAACAGTCTCAAGGAATTTTTGAATTCTAGCCCCCCCCAAAAGGCACCTTTTCCAGCTAAGAGTTGTGCATGCAAATAGACATGTATATGAGATACACATCTATGTGTCTGTAGATATAATATTATAAGTACTATTTGTATGTAAAATTAAGGAACATAATTATAAATGTGTGAGTGTAACTATTTCAATGCATTTCTTATTTTTGAGAAGCTTCTTCTATAACTAGTCGATTCACTGAAACTGGTCTCATAAGATTTTTATTTTAATTTTTAAGAAGGAGGTATGTTTTTCATCTAGATGTTATGCTATTGTATATATTTGTGCAGTAGAATGTTCTGATATAATGCACTGTTAGTGTTCAGGAAAATGGTGTAATATCTTCAGGTGTCTAGAATAATTATTGTGATTATATGCAATAAAATCTGTAATGTAATTAAAAGTAAATGGAACAAACCCAAGTTGTTTTTTTAATGATTTGCTCAGTTCTTGTATTTGACTTGTTCTCTTTTGATGATTATATGCTCTTACTGACATAACCATTTACACATTAGGATAAAGTCTTCCTGTTTGGTAATGTTTAGACATTTTCTGTAGTGATTTTTGCTATATAGTCTTTTAAGTCTGAATCTTTATTCAGGGTAGCACTGAAACATACGTGCTAAGTCATTAAGCCTGCATTAAAGCCAGTGTTTATCTCTAAAATTGGTGGTACTTAAGTGTTTCTTGATGCTTGTCCAAGATGCATAGTTTTGATTTTACTTTTGAATGGTTTATATTACAGTTATTTATTTAAAGGCATGTCTTGCTGACTAAAGCAAGGCAAACTTGGCTTAAACACAAAATCATGTAGAACCTCCTCTGTTGTAGTGGTACGTATGTACGTGGACCAGGACTTAGGCACAAGAGAGGGATACTCTTTTGGAGGCAGGGAGTGCCTCTGAAATAATTTAAAGATTTCTGCAGTACTGTTGTAACCCTGTTATGAAAACCAACTGCTCCTTTTAAGGACAATTGAATAGACAACATCAACAAACACAATAAATTATGAACTTCTAAATTAATTCGAATGTTAGGTAAAGCTGTGTAAGTAACTGCATTTCACTTAATCTTTGCTGAGTCCAAAAGAGCAAAATAAATATTTCCCTCTTTCCAAGGCTTTAATGCAAAAGCAAGTAGTAATTCAGGAAGATCTTAAATAATTCTTATATTATTAAAAAAAATTAAAAATACTGGTTTTGCTTGTGGCTTTCTTTTGAAGCTGCTATTATAATCCTATATGTTTATCAAACTGCATTTATTATTCAGGACTAAATCCACGGTTAACCCGATAAATCTATTTTAAAGTAATAAGCATGAGTAATAACATTTCATAGTTATTATGGTAATTCACAAATGCTGTAAGACTTCACAAATAATGAAATTTTATTAGACAGTCCTACAGAGGCTTCATGAAATTTTATGTATTTTTTCCTTGAATTACTGCAATTTAGACAGCCAAATTGTAGAAGTCTAAAGCTGCAGTGTGTTAACTGTATTTTGTAGGTATCAAATTCTAAGATGCTTTAGTCCTCAACCCTTCTGAAATGTAAGCCAGGAGCCTGCCGGTAGACAACCAAGTCTTTTTTCAGTGTAAGGAGATAAAATACACAACATGAAATAAAAATAAAAATGTATGTTGCATAAACTTACAAAGCTGTAGTGGTGGTACTGGGAAGATGCTTTCTGTCTGTAATCTGTGGGACTTTTTTTCCTCAGCTTTTGCCCTTTCATGGAACAGGCATATTGTGAATTTTACCTATTTTTCATGCAATAAACATGGAAACTGGAAGGTATTCATTAGGAAAGTATGTGGCTGTATTAAGAATTTATGTACATGTATATATAAACTTTCCACAACCAAACCAAACAACGGCAACCCCCATCCAGAAAAAAACAAAACACCAAAAGCCTAAACAGAACTGCCAAAAAACCTCCCTACCAAGCAACAACAACAAAAAAGCCTCCCACACAACATGTGCTTTAATAGAAGCAAGCTGTGGGCTTGGTGAAAGGAGTACCTTGTGCTGAGTCTTCCTGTTTGTGGAAAATGGCAGTGCTGTGATGAGCTGTCAGTTTGGTAAAATTAAAGGTCTTTGTCTCTGAGGGCTATTAATTTTGTTATGGAAACTGTTTCACTGAGGAGATAAGTTTGCTCTGCTTAATCTGAGATTCAGCATGCTAACTTTATTTTCAGTACAGGCTGTGAGATGAGATTTTCTGTTTTTCTTTGACATCATCCAGTTCTTTGTCTAAAGCTGTGCTTTTAGCTGTCTTGGCATTTCAGAACTTTTTCCAGCTATGCCACAAGGCCGATGCTTGCTACAATTTCCTAAAACAGAACTTAAGTGAAAACACTGTTATTTGTGATTTTTATCCTAAGTGACTTCTACACAAACAGCAAAAGCAACTTTCTGATTTTGGCAAACTTAATTTTTTTGTTTAACATTGAGCAGCTTCAGGGACTTCCTGGTGTGTTCATAAGTAATGAATCTTTGAGAAAACCTCAGCTTCATTTTTCAGACAGGTTGACTTTTACAGCTCAGTGTTTTTTCCAGTAATGGTAGATACTGCAGGGTTAGATCTTTGTGGCTTGCTGTGTTGTTTATATATTCTAGTTACCAACTTTTTATATCTGCAGAGGGGTGAACACTTAACACCTATGTCGAGCAGCAGAGCTTACCTACTACTTGGCTATTTTGATACTAAATGAATCAGATTTGGAGAATTGTTGCCTGGTAGTTTGGATTGTCATCCTTCTTGCATCCCTTTTCTACTGATGTGCCAAGACTATCAGTGTAGCCTAGCTACTTCTTTCTTCATGCTTTGCATAATCTCATGTCTGTTTTAGTAGTATGGAAGCAATTAGTTGATTAGTTTTGGAAAGTTCCTGAATAAAGGGTAAGGTAATGCGGTATCTGAAGGGATGGGTTATAACAGAAATTTATTTGACCAGTGTAGAGGGACCAGTGGAACTTCCACTGTTGTTCAGGAGGTTAAATGTTTGACCATGGGACTGAAATGGAAGATTTTACAGGAGTATAATTTGTCAGATGTCTGTGAGCAGGGAATTCCAATCAGAGCTTGCATTTTTGGGACTAAAGTGGTGTTCAGATGCTTTTCGATCAAATGAGTCCATGTAGCATTTTTTATGTTAATTTCCTGCTACTTCTGTCTTTTTAAATGAGCTTCTGTCCAGGTCAACTTTGGCTCTGCTCCCCACAAAATACTGTATATACACCTGTGTTATTTTGGAAATCCCATAAAAACGGTTCAAATGTAATTTCTCATTTGAGGAAGCTACCTTTTAACTTGCTGAGTATTTTGCATTTCAGACTGAAAACTAACCATTATTGCGAAATTAATTTACTTTCTTGTTCAGTAGCTGTAACTTTTACAATGCTATTTTGCAGTCAGCAGCAATTTAATCTCTGATTAGCACACACACTGGCATTCACATAATTATTGTAACAAAGAATAGTTCTGAACCCTTCATGCTCATGGGCTGCTTGCACTGTCATTAAGCAAATTTCTGTTTTAATGGATGCTGGTCATAGTCTTTCTTTAGGAATGAATTACTGTTCCTTTTATTTTCAAGACACTGAATATTTTTAGTATACAAAAAATACTGGATGACTGTAACAATGTGATTTTGCTTTTTCTTCCCAGGTATGAATGCTGCTGTGCGCGCAGTAGTACGCATGGGAATCTATGTAAATGCCAAAGTCTATTTTATTTATGAGGTTAGTTTTTGTTTCATTCATTCTGTATTTTGTCTTCTGCCTAAACTTGAGTTTTTGTGGAAACAACATGGAGAGTAAATAGTATAAATTAAAAAATGTTTAGGTGCCATTCCTTTTCATTCTGTGTTTTATTTAGTACTTTTTATTTTTATGGAAATTTACTTTTCGTAAGGTGTATTGTAAAACTATGTAGTTTAAATGTAATTTCTTAAATATATGGAATTCTTTATGTGCCACCAAAGACTTGAAAGTAGAGAAAACCAGAGGTGGTTGTCACCCTGCAGTGAGCTACATCTGTGCACTTGCTGGATGTTTGGCCCTGTTTATTGTACTTCATAAATACTTTCCTATACCTGGTTAAACTACTGATGCTTAATCCTTTGACTCCCCCAACTCCATTTTCCTAGATTATAATAAGGATGTGTCCTCACCCTCATTTCACAGATAGCACAGCTATGTTTTGATCAAGAGTACTGTGGCACTGGTGCCATCTTGCCTGGCTTTTAGGCAGAAAGTTGTAACTGAAGAAACAACCAACAAACAAGAAAAAGCCACATCAAAAACCTGACCATCATTGGTCTGTCCACACATCACAATTTTGTGGTTGAAGCTTGTAACTGTATGTGCAGAAAGATTGTAAATTTTTGAAACAGTTATGCGATAAGAAAAAAACATGGGACAAGTTTAATGTCAATGCCAAGGTGATGCTCCATGGATTTGTCTTCCTGGAAGACTGTTGGAGTTAGACTTCCTTATAAAGGATGCTTTCAGTTTTTATGCAATTTGCAGATTAAACAATACAGTAAATATATTGATTCTGTTCCGACTGGAATTCCTGTACAGCTCGTTAGTAGTTTGAGATTATTACAAACCATAATAAATTGATATGTGGGAAAGCTTCGTAGGTGCTTGGTAAAGTGTAATTTTAATACAAAAATATGGAGTACTAGAATTCATAGAAGTGATTGGAAAATACTTTTGTTTTAGTTTTGTGCATGGCAGATACACAATTTATCTTTAAAAAGTTGCTGTTTATCCATTTTTTTCGTGTCTGCTTGTTCCTATAGTTCATTTACTAATGAGATGCAAAGTATATTGAAATGCAAATAAGCAGAGGACTGTGCTCCAAAATTCTTTCCTACTACAGTGCTACAGCAAGTTGCTCTGAATACTTAGTGTGTGCTAATTACATGGCCAATCTCTGGAATTCCTTCAGTGTTCAGCTGTTTTGCAGGCTTGCTGAAATGGGTCAGATACTTCTCTGGAGTAAGGAGGGGATTTTGGCCATCTTATAGTCAGAACTTGGATTTTAATTTATTTTTTAATTAAGTTGAAGTCAAGAATTGCCATCTTTTGTCATCTTTTAAAAATATTTGTTACCACAGAGTGATAAATTTCAAGAGAAATTTGAATATTTGTTTTTTTTCTGAACTTAGCAAAATAGCACTATTTAAGTTATTATGTTCCCCTGTTAACTGGTAGAGTTGGCCAGTGTCAAGTCACAGATATTTTTGAATGGAAAGTGATTGTAAAAAACAGGTCAGTGTTGGGAATTTTGAGTTTCCCTTAGATATTGTCCTTCTGTCTTCAGTGTAACAGTAGGGTCTGGGAGGAAATGCACATTTCACTGTAAGTATGGGCTCTGAAAAAGATTATTTGCTTCTCTATTAGTCCATTCAGTTCTGTGCTCAGTAAAGTACTGAATTCTAAGCTTTGTTCTTCTCTGACTTGTAATTGAAATATGAAGTCAGTTTTCTTTCACAATGCCTACAAGTATTTCAGAGAAACAGGGTTGCAAGTATTGAAATGAAATGGCTGTTTAATTTTACCCCTTTGAAATGGGAAACAGATGAAGGTGACAAGTGAAGGTAAAAATCTTCTTGTGAGACTTGTCACTAATGTTCCCTGTTATAAGCCTTTGCATGATGTCTGAAGAGGAGATACATTTTTCAGTATACTTTAGGTTATTTAATACTTTTAATAAGGTGTTTCTTGTGAATTAGAGTTTATTGAATGCAGACTTGAGTGTGTTAAGCAAAGAGGATAGTGTATATTTAGCCTACCTTTTGAGCAGACGTTTTAACACGTAGGTCAGGATAAAGCGATACCTGTATTGAAGCTGCTCTGGGAAAGTGAGGGAAAAACCTGAAGTGACAATATCCAAAAGAAGAAAAAAGTTTTCATACTTGGATCCAAAAATTGAGTTAAAGGTCTCAGCCTTTTGAAGCTGACTTTGCTGTAGTCATCATAAGCTCTGTATCTCCTGTAGCTATGTCTGTCATGTGAACTCTTTTTGCACCGCAAAACCATCTGTCTTCTACAGCTGCGACCAGCACTAGTTCTGTATTCTAAGTAAAAAAGTAACTCTGTTTTCGTAACTCCATTTTTCTTCATTTTGTTATGAGAGACTACTAAGATAAATAAATAGCAATCAATAATGAATTAGATCTGAGTGATTTTCTAGCCTTTTAAAAGTTGGTTTTACTAAAGCCCAAAGAAAGAAACAGTTACATACTGGAATTCATGGGCTATTTTAATTTCAAATCCCAAAAGGAAAAAAAAAAGTAAACTCATGTGAAAATGAAAACTGGAAGATAATTCATATAAAAGCTATATTTTTTTATATATCTTTTTTATAGTTTATATAAAACCTGTGTATTTATAGCTATAAAATAAAAAACCCCCCTGTATATCTTAATTCATTGAAATTAGCACATTTCAAAATTTTGCTATTAATTGCAAATCTATACAGTTACCCTAGTTTCACAGTTTCATATTTTATAATATTTTATTTTAGTCTGTAGTTACCCTTCTTGACTATCATCACATTATTCATCAAATCTGCTCCAGTCTGAATCAAAATTTGAATACCCGTGGATTAATTTCATTCATGGTATGAAAATCTAGGAGCTGAAAGTATGTGTAGAGTATCAGGCTGCTTTAGGGGGCTAGTTGAATTTTTTTTTCACTAATCAGAAGCTATTAAAGTCAGGTTGATTTTTCTTTTGTCTTGTTTTTCCTTTCAAATTGAGAATGGGAAGAAAAAGTGATGCCTCTCATTTATGGCAACTCATTTTAGAAACTTGAGGTCTTAAATATTTCTGCAAATAACCTGCCCTTTTTCCAGGATTGAAGCACATAGTTCCCAGTGGATGCGTGCTCTTGCTACTAAGCTATGGAGCTTTTAGATTCTTCATCTTGATTAAGAGTCTTTTTCTCAAGAGGCCAGCATTGGGAAGGCAATGGTACGGCAGTCATGGATTCTGTGAGGAAAACTTCATGTCTTTTCTGTGGTGGTTTGTGCACTCAGTGGCAATAGTATTTTATGTTGTTGAGCGATGGCTAAGAATTCTCAGTAAGTAAATTCACGTAACTGTTAAAGCTCCAAGTGTCTCGCATGTAACACATCAGCAGATGCCTTGTTCTTTTTTGAAAGCTTTTGTTTTCAGAGTTTGGACTGGAAGCCACGTTTGCTCCTGCCACTCTCTCCTGGGGTTGCAGTGTCTGTGAATGTACCCTGTGAACATTGGACCCACATAGATTTCTTGTTCTTTGACTATTTAGATTTTGGGTAGATGAAGGACTAAACGTAAAATGGAGCTGATCTTCACAAACTGTGCTTGCTGTATTTTTGACAGTTCATTTTTCCGTTCTTGCCCCAGAGTTTTAGTATCTCAGTACCCAAGCTCCTGTATTTTTAGGGTCTAAATAAGAATTTGCTTTTTAAATGTAAATTGACGGATTCCCACCCTCATATTAAGGTCTGTAGTCATATCTGCCAGTGATTTTTGGTAACCATACAGTTGGAACAGTGGTGAACTTTCCAACATACATTGTCCAGTCCTCATCAGTGTTTACATAACTAAAACAATAAATGGAAATCATGATCATTATTAATACTTCAATTGTAATTAGTAATTAAATTTTTTCCCCAGTAGCTTTTCTAGAAAGCTGTTTTAATTCTGTAGTTTGTATCTCTTAAGGGTCTGGAAAACCCTTAAAAGTGTGGCAGGTCTTCCTACCTTATTCAGAGGCAGCTTGCAGATACCTGGCAAACAACTGAATTGGGAAAAGCTAATAGTTCAAACAGATTATGATTCCAAAAGTTCCCCATCCTACCTTGTAGTGGGAGGAATTGTTAATACATCTCCAGTTCTCACTTGGCACAGATACGGACTCCTGACCAAAATGCACAAATTCTTTCGGCTTCAAAGAGTCATGGTGCACGAATGAGTCATAGCTCATCCTTAGCCTAGCTATGAGGTTTTTCAAGTCTTACAGACAATCTAAACTACTGTTTTATCTCTTTGCTTTTTTCTGTGTTTTAGATTTTTTAATCTGCAAATTGGGAATTTTAATCCATTAGTCTTATTTATGTATATATTTCCTATATGTAATACTACTTTGGATGCACTTCTGTTTTTCCTCTTCAGTTTAAATGGAACGTGAATGACTGGAGCACACATGAACTATATATTTCTGTCAGCTTGCAGTGCAGCTTACTGTAGTCAGTGTTACAAACTGAATTAAGATGCAACATTACACTATGCTTTCAGGATTTATTGCCAGTGGATCTCTTGAGTTACTGTAGTTGTCAATAGAAATATTGATAGGAAAAGCTTTCACTCCATTACTGAATGATACGAGGAACATATAATTCTATGCTTTAAAAAAAAGCAAACCAGCAAAGCTGTGATGAGTGAACTTAGTAATTTACTAGCCATCACCAAGCTGTAATGTTTCTTTCTGAAGATCTTTGCACTTAATCTGAGGGAGATTTTTTTCTTTAAGTTGATACGTAGATTAAGCATCATTCCTTTTCCACCTTGCTCTAATTTTGAGAAAATTGTGTAAATAATGGCTTGCTTCTTTATATCTTTGTGTGTATACATTAGCATACAAAGAGTATGTCCTATATGTAGGGGCCCACAAGGGAACTGGGGATTGGAACTGTAGTGATAGGACAAGGAGTAATGAGGTCAAACTGGAAGAGTAGAAATGTAGGTTAGATATATGGAGGAAATTCTTTACTTTGAGAGTGGTGAGTCACTGGAACAGGTTTCCCAGAGAAGATGTGGATGCCCCAACCCTGGCAGTGTTCCAGGCCAGCTTGAAGGGACATTGAGCAACTTGGTCTAGTGGGAGATGTCCCTGCTGATGGCTGGAGAATTGGAAGTTGATGATCTTTAAGGTCCCTTTGAACCCATGCCATTCTATGGGTATACACTGGATACATGACAAAGTTATCTGGAGAGTGTACAAAATATTGAAAAGGTCTGTTGGATGGCAGAAATTGGAGACATAGGTAGTTTTCCATCTGGATGTTTTTTGCTATTGCTTGGTCATATTACATGTAAATTAATCAGTCAAGTTTCACTGAGCAGAAACTTTCATGCTTTCCCCTTGTAATCTGTACTGGAATCCTAAAAAGCCTAATTGAGTAACTTGTACTTTTGCTGTGTCCAGGTTGTCTTTACATTCTTATTTTCTCATGCTGGTGAGGACTCAAAGTTTGACATAAAAAGCCATATATATTATATGAATACTATGCCAGTTTGGACTTAATATGTTTCCAAGTTACTGCTTACTGAGTAAATTCTGCATATACTCTGAATCTTGCCAAATTAAATTTCTCCAGATTGCAATGTCAATTTTGCTGTTTCCTGAACTCCCTTCTTTCTCTAGTTCCTGACTTACTATTGAAAACCCTAAAACGAATAGATATAGTCTTGCAAAAACTGCTCAGAGAAAAAATGCTAACTAATTGTTCCTTGACAATATGTACACATAATCTAAAAATGGAGCCATAAACATTGTCATGGTTATTTTTCTTTAGTAGTTTTTTGTTTCTTTTCTTTAACATGGTATGTTTTTCACCATGGATTTCAATAAATGTCAAAAAGTTGAATGGTAATTCCAGTTTTATTCTGGTTTCTCTATCAGTTAGGATTTTCCAGACTTACGACTTGACTCTGCATTTTCTTTTCTTTCCTTTTCTTGTTGTTGTGTTTTGTTTCTGTTTTGTTTTTTGTTTGGTTGTTTTTTGGTTTTGTTTTGTTTTAATCAATGTTCACAATATCCCCTAATGGAAAAGAATCTGTAATTGCCATTCTCCTAGTATTTTTGTAGAGAGGTAATAAAGCCAGGCATAACAAAACCCTTTAGCTGCTTACTGGATAGTTCTTCTTTCAGATAAGTGTAGTTCTTCTCATGTTGCAGCATGCAGTGGTTTTAAAGACCATTTGAGTTAAGGTATTCAGAATTTCTTAAATGCATCTCTAAAAATGGTATTTTTTCCTATTAAATCTCTTTTTATTTATTGTGTGACTGCCTCAAAAAAACAAAAGAAAAAAGCTTGTGTCACCTGACTTCTTCTTCTTGTATGAAAAATTTTGATTATTGCTCTTTGTCTTGTTTTGCTTATTACCAGCACTGGGGAGAAAAAAGTACAATGTGTTACAAAGTACAAAGATAGATTTCCTAAGTTCATGGCCCCTGGCTGAGGTTATGTTTTTAAGGAACATATTTTGTAATGCATTTCAAAGTTCTTTGTAGTTTTTTTTTTTTTCAAAACTGAATATTTATTCTTAAGAAAGAAGAAGCATGTTGCCATTCTAGTTTAATAGCTGTGTAATCTGTGTAAGGTATTGCCTTATCTTGAAGTTGTTTTTGGAACTGATCCTTTAGGAAGAGGGTTTGTTTTGCTTTTTCCCCCCTTAAAAGAAGCCGTGATGCCTGCTTGAATGTTGTTTCATTTAAATGTACTATTTTTTTATGCAGTGTTTTTAATTAAAGTTGTATTAAAGTGCACAAGGTGAGTATTACTGTAGTGAAAATTTGATGCAGTTTTTAAAATCAGACTTATGAATGCTTCCCCTTTTTCAGGGTTACCAGGGAATGGTTGATGGAGGTGATAATATTGTAGAAGTTTCATGGGAAAGTGTTTCAAGTATCCTGCAAGTGGTAAGTGCTAAGGGGTGAGAGTGGGACCCAAACCCTCTTTATTGAGAATAAACAGAAGAACCAAATTTCTAGATCCAGGCAACCACTGTAATTATGTATTTGAACTGTGTGATGACTGTGACCAGCACGTACTACTTCCAGCAGAGCCTGATTTCTACAGTGTGGATGGCTGACACTTTCTAAAGATCTTGGTGTCATCTTGAATTTGGTGCCCGGAAATAATCCTGAAAACCTTTGTTCTAGATTTGCAACATCACATGTCATTAGCCTCCTAGAGCCATATTGGCAAGTCTATATTTAATAAAAAAGACATTATAGGGCCAAAACATGAAACAGCTGTGTTTTGTAAGGCGAATAATTTCTTACGAAACCCTGTTGACTCTCTGTGTAAGTGGATTTAGAATTATAGTAAGGGATGTAATTACAGTGCAGTTCTGCAGAGCTCAGATACTGCCAATGACTTTGTACATTTTTATTACAACATTCTGTACTGTGGCCATTTGGATCTTCTCAGCTTTAGCTCAGCATGGTGATGTTGTTACCTCTTCCAGAGCAGGTGCTATGTTTGGCAGAGAGGCCTTACTGCTTGCCAAGCTTTCTGAAAACTACCACCAGGTGAAACGTTGGTTTCTTTGGAGCTTTTTGTAAAGTTAATGAACATAAAGCAGTTAGCAGAGACAATTTTGTTTTTTTAAAACAGTGCCCTGGAGTACTGTGAGGTATTTTGTCCCCTGTGTTTGGTTGTTTTTCTTTTCTTTTTTTTCCCCCATGTCCATCTTGCAGAATCTGTAAATAGAATCGTAGAATATATCAAGTTGACAGGGACCCATAAGGATCATTGAGTCCTAAAACTAAACAATATCAGTAAGAGCATCATCCAGTTGCATCTTAACAGTTACGAGAATATTGAGTTCTGTTGGCCAAGCCGCACACGAACATAGGCAGGAGCAGGATGTAGGCATCCTACACGTGTATAGCATGCATAGTATAAAAAAACCATCTTTCTGAGCTTTATTGCTGGTAATTCAACAGACCAGCAGTGAACCATGTATCTTAGAGAATGTGTTCAGTTGTTTTGATGAGAAAGGTTTTTCAGTCCATTGTATAGGTCTGTTTATTCAGAACACGTACACTTTGTTTCAAGTACATAGTTTCTTTTCCACTTACAGCTATGCTTTTCCTAAGTATGAAAATAGCTAGTTTTACGTAAGTTTTTTAGTCCCGATTATTTTTTTTTTTAGAACATTTCTGTGTGTACACATCTGCCTTTTTATCTGAAGACAGCTGAACTTGTATTCCAGTTTCTTTTTCTCTCCGCTAGCAGCTGTGCAACACAGATAGCAAACTGGCTTGAGAGCTGAAACATCTATTGATAGGGTAAATCATGTCAGTGCACGCTCTGCAGATTTGAAGTTCAAATTTAGATGGATGTGACAGATTTACTACAAGTTAAAGTGAAGGGAATGTTTATGCAAAAATGATGTAATCATGTCCAGATTTGTTTGCAGGAAAAAAAAATAGTTTTTTCAGTCTTAATTGATACTACTTTTTATTGTGACAATAAATAAGGCAAAAATTAAACTTCTTGAGTGACTGAATAACATAAACACAGAAGATGTGTAATTAATGTGTGTCCAGCAAGATACCCAGCAATTTTCAGTGACCGGGAAGTTCAGTTATTTTTAAAAGTGACCACCACCATTTCCTAAGGAAGCTTCTTAATTCATATTAGTAAATGCAACAGATAATCAGTAAAACAGAAAACGCAGCATTAGTCTGATCTGTAAGGAGTTAAAGGCAGCTATTTCCATAATTCTGTGGAATGACAATGAATGCTAATTTTGAATTTCAGGGATACATTTTTTCTCTTATTGTGTATTTCGTGGTATTGGGGGGAAAAATACCACACAGAGGCAAATTCATCTAAATGCTTAACTAGTTAGTATATCACTTTTACTCTTGCCATTACATATAAGTAACAATTAACCTATTTATTGTAATGCTGCTAAAATTAATGCCATGTAATTTAACATTTTCCTTCCAGAGTAGCTCTTTATCAGTCATTTCTGAATGTTTTTTTTTGTTTTTCTCTTGTGTGTGTATCTGCTCTTGAACATAAGTTCCCACACATTTGATAATTCTTTGTTTATCATTACTCTTCGTAAAATTAAAAGATGGAGGCTATGCTATGAAATTCATCATCAATCCATCTTAGAAATATACAGTAGTATAGCGGATTATTAACTAAACCTGCTGTTCTTCCCTTTCCCAGGGAGGCACAGTCATCGGCAGTGCGCGCTGCAAACCCTTCCGCACGCGCGAGGGCCGCCTGCAGGCCGCCTTCAACCTGGTGCAGAGAGGGATCACCAACCTCTGCGTGATCGGCGGCGACGGCAGCTTAACTGGCGCCAACCTCTTCCGGGAGGAGTGGAGCGGGCTGCTGGAAGAGCTGGCACAGAACGGTGAGTTTGCCTTCAGGCCCTCTGGACTTCCTCCAGTCTGCAGGGAAGTTATGAACCCTCACTATAGGTATGCAGACTGTATCCAGAGGGTATCTCTAAAGTTTAAAAATCAAATGCATTCATTCTAGGAAATCGCGTGGTTCTTCGTAAAATAATAGCTTTTGGTTTCTGTACATCCTCTCATGCATATCATAAAGGTCTAAAAAAGGCCAAATAAGTTACTGTGCAACAATGTGTGGCTTTTTTCCTCTATTATGAATCATTTTCAGGCTCTGAACTTCTTACCTTTTGCTTGAAAAGCCCTATGCCCTTATATCAAAACTGAGGTGGTAATTCCTTTCCTACAACAAGCTACACATTTGTATGTTATTAAATTATGATGCTTTCCTGCCTGTATGTCACTGTTTAAGATCAGAACATTAAGTGGCTGTTGATAGAGTTACAGCCAGCCCAGTAGTTGTCTTCGATAGAATCCAGAAGAATGTATAGGGAAGAGTAAAAGAGGAAAATAATGCTGTGTTGATGTTACGTGTTACTCATAATACATAAATACTCTGATAGGTTCCATCCATTTCTGTCTTCAGGACTTCCTGAACCAGATGGTGTTAGCAGTCCTTAATGAATTTCTCTTTCATGAATGTATACAGTCTACTTGAAAGCATACAGAGTTTTGCTGAAAACATTGTGTAGCAAGGAGTTCTGCAGCTTCACTGAATAATGGAGATTGTGAAGAATCTTCTGTTTATTTTGATCATGCTGGCTTCTAGATCATTTGATGCCCATAGTTTTTGTGTTAGAATAAACAGTGAATGATCAGTCCTGCTTCCTCTCTGCATGCCACTTGAGATTTTACAGCTGTCTTATTTTCCCTTCATCATCTCTTTTTCTAGATGGAAGAGTCCTAGTTTGCTTAGTTGTTCCTTATATGTAAGTTCTATATCTTTGATCGTCTTTGTTGCCCTTCTCTGAACCTTTTCCAGTTCTACCCTGTTTTGAGGTGGGGAGGACCACAACTGCACCCAGTATTCAAGATGAGGGCAAACCATGGATCTACACAGTAGTATAATGATCTTTGTTTTGTTCTCTATTCTTTTCCTAATATTTTCTAATATTTTGATTTTTTTTTTTTTACTGCTATTGAGCATTGAAGCTGATTTATTAATGAAAACAGCATATTATCTTATGCTGGAAATAGTGTTATTTTGTTTGTGATGTTAGGGTACATTTTTTCATGTGTCTTACTTTACATTTATCTGCAATGAATTCCATCTGATACTTTACTGCTCACTGTGTCTTGCTAGTCTTCTTCATTTCTTCTCAAACACTCCATACGTTTAGATCCCAAATAATTCAGTTTGATCAGTAAACTTTGGCACTTCGCTGCTCATTCCCTTTTCTAGGTTATTGCTCGGTGTGTTGAACCGCACAGATCCCTGTAGAACTCCATTGGTTACCTTTCTAAGATACAAGAATTTGCATTTACCACTGCCCTCTTCCTTGTATATTTTACCCTCGGTTTCACATTATTTACTCTGAAAAGCCTTCTGTCTTATACAGTGACTGCTTAGTTTTCCTCAAAATCCTTTGGCAAAAGACTTTGTCAATGGCTTTTTAGAAATCTAAGTAGAATGTGTCAACCAGATAGCCTTTATTGATGTATTAAGTCACATTTGGAACTCTAGAAAAGGTTTGTAATGCATGGTATACATTCATAGAAAACATTTTGATTCTTCTTCACAATGTTATATTTATCTTCATGGACATTAGTTATATTTTTCATCATAGTTTTTACTGTTTTTCTGTACTGTAGACATTAAACACACTGATACGTAGTTCTTGAATCTCATATTAAAAATTTGGCATTATGCAAATGCACAGATACTAAGGTAGTTTTAAGTGCTTAAGCAGCTAAGGTATTTCATCCTTGAGATCCTTTAGAACTCTTGGATGATGCAGCATTTTCATTGATGTCTTGCGAGACACCGCTAAAACTTAGAATAGGAGCTTTTCTGTTCCGTTTGCTTATTAATCATGAAATCAGAGCCTTTCAGTGTTGCAAAAGAGAAGTCTTCAGAAGTTGCATGCTGGTTTTTAATTGTTTACATAGGCCCATAATCACATCCAGTTTGCATCCTTTTGCTTCTTCATTGCACGTTATACACTGAGACTGCAATTTGAATAATACTGTTTTAAGTTGAAACCATTAATTTTAAGGTTGGTTACAAAACCTGATAATTATTTGACACTTTGAGATGGACTGAAAAGCTCTTATTTCCTTCCTTACTGTAAGGAGTTCTGTGCAGGATTCTTTTGTTTGGATGTTTGATTGGCTTTTGTTTGTAGTTTTGACTAACCTTGTTACCTAAAATATCTAAACATAATACAATGTTTGGATATGTTTAATGTATAAAAGTAGAACACCCAAGCAATATGTCTAATTTTTTTTTTTAATAGTCTTACAGTTCTTTCTCTGAATACTTCTTTACAGGAAAGATTGATGCAGAGGCTGTTAAGAAATATGCTTACCTTAACATTGTGGGAATGGTTGGATCCATAGACAATGACTTCTGTGGCACTGATATGACCATAGGTACTGACTCAGCTCTACACAGAATAATTGAAGTTGTGGATGCCATCATGACCACTGCTCAGAGGTAAATTGAGCATATTATAGAGACTGATAACAAATACACAGATGTTTATGCATTTGTTTAAGCTCATTTTAAATAAAGGTTAGGTAAGTGGGATTTGTAATATTTCTAGAGTGGAAATAAAAGGTTTTTTTGGCTACATCTTTCAAGTGTCTTGGTTTCTCTTTTTCTTAGTAACTGCTTTTTCATCATTCCTGTCATGGCAGCACTTCAAGTATGTGATCGTAGAGACTGCATCAGCCTTAGGGGCAGACTTGGTTTTTAATGTTTTTAGTCTTTCACAGACATAGTCTGTTAGAGAAGGTCCAGACACACCATGAATACATGACTACAAAATAGCATCTGTTTTATATAAGCTTTATTTCAGTAAAAATTAAGCAATTAAATGATACCTTTTTAATACGGCTATATTATTACAGTTCTTAGCTATGGGTCTGCATCATTTACATTTCCAGTAAAGGTTCACATCTTCTCTCATAGCTGCCCACACAGGTTTTGGAAGAAAGCAGGGAAAATGAATTATGCGTTGGAAGATACTTAATTTTAAATATATTGTTTAATGTGACAATAATTTTGTTTTCCTAATGTTCTTGTGTTTTGCTAATGAACTCGGAGTTCAGTAAGCATGGTAAACACAAGCTGTTTCCTGATACTAGGTTCAGTTAATTTGTTTTCTTATTTTTACAGCCATCAGAGGACATTTGTTCTGGAGGTTATGGGGCGACACTGTGGGTATGTATTGTCTTCATCATTTTGTGTCTTATACATGTATAATTATGAAAGAAATCTGAACTGTATAATCATTTGTTCTGTTTATTAGGTATCTAGCTCTGGTTAGTGCCTTAGCCTGTGGTGCAGATTGGGTGTTTATTCCTGAATATCCACCAGAAGAAGGCTGGGAGGATTCAATGTGTGTTAAGCTTTCAGAGGTAATTGTTCATATGTTTGCGGTTCCCCGATGTCTTTGCAGATAGATGTTTATTTGAAGGCAGTGATTAAAAAATGTGATCAGGACTTTCAGCAAGTCTTTGGTTTTGGTATTACATAAAGTTCTGTGTGATCTTGAACATTTCTTGTCCTGCACTCTGCGATTGTTTTGAGGAATCATATGACCCACTCCGGGAACTGCATAAAATCATACCTATATAAGCAATATGTGTACATTTCCTCAGTAATTTGATGTAAGACATGTTACTTAATCAATGAAAAGACATATGAAAACAAAAGGTGTGAGAAGACTTCACATATGAGTGATCAAATACAAGAAATGTTTCTTCAAATCCTAGCAGCTTAATGTAGAACAGTTGATTATAAAATCATGCTGTAAATTCCTCAGTTTTTTTTAACTTAACTTTTATTTTTATTATAGAATCGTGCACGAAAGAAAAGGCTGAATATTATTATTGTAGCTGAAGGAGCTATTGATTGTCACAACAAACCTATAACATCAGAGAAGGTTAAGGATGTAAGTGTGAACATCCCTATGCTACAAGATTTCTGTTCATAAGATGGGGCTTATTGTTAACAATAACATTTCTGTAGAGTAAATCTGTTCCTGTAAGGTAGATTATCACACAGTTGTATTTTATGCTTATGCTTTATTATCTAAAATTCCATAGTAAAATTAAAGGACAGTGTTTTCAGTGGCAATTAATTAGAACCTTTTCTCCTTGTAATACAACGCCGCAGTTCAAAAGCATCTGCTTCATGGGCGCCTTAACTGATAATTTGAAATCAGCTCAAATCTGTATTTGTAATCCTATTTTACTTCGTTTGTGTTGTAAAATTTTTTATATTCATCTGTCTCACAATGAAGTAATACTGTGTGCTTTGGACAAAGTCTTGTCCAAATGTTTGCTTTGCTAAAAATTTCATTGGTGTCTAAGAAAACTTAAGATGAATTTTTCTGCTTTTTTTTTTTTAAAGGGGTCATTAAGAAAATAAATTGGAAAATAGTCATTGGTACAAAGGATCTATGATACTTTGGCTTTACCTGGGCTGTCCTATGACTATGAAGTTCTGTTTTCCAAAGCTGTCGGTTTTAGAGAAACCTTTGACTTTCTTCAGAATTGCAGTTTTATGAAGTAACATTTAGCACCAAGTGGTGTTAAGTGTACGTGATGCTAACGTGTATATAAAATATTGATACTGATAAACCCACTGTATTTTGAAATTCTATGCAGCTTGTGGTTCAGCGGCTTGGTTTTGACACGCGAGTAACCATCCTGGGTCACGTGCAAAGAGGTGGAACCCCTTCAGCTTTTGACAGAATTCTTGTGAGTATTCCCAAAATAATTGCTCATGGCACCACATAGTGCAACTGCATTTTGATTATGTATTTGGGGGTGGGATGGTTCTCTACCTGATTAACTTAACAAATGAAACTGTTATCTCACGTTAACTGTCTGAATAGCTCGAATTCAGAGTAGTGAAGCACTTTGTGTAAAGGATTCTATATTAGGATTAAAATGCAAAGCTTCATCGTCCATACTTACAGGTATAAACAGCCCACAACATTTTCAGCTTACCAAGGAGTGATTTGTGTCAGTCAGCTTAATTTACAGAGAAATCAGGACCATTTCTGTGACTGGAAGCCCTGTTCTTTTTAAGTGCTTGCTTGTACACTCAAACTTCTTTCACTTCCAGGCGAGTCGTATGGGTGTGGAAGCTGTGCTTGCCCTTTTAGAAGCTACTCCAGATACTCCTGCCTGTGTTGTGTCCCTGTCTGGAAACCAGGCTGTCCGTCTGCCTCTGATGGAGTGTGTGCAGATGGTGAGGTTCTGGCAAAAAGCCAATTTATGTTATTTATTTACTACAACAGACTACTATGTACAATAATTGCCTGTTCTCAGTAGGACATTGATGGAATGTACAGCACTTATCCATATTTGGGAATGAATAATGAAGTTCATGTATGTTCTCTATGTGTTACTATTTATTTGCAAACTATCAAGGAATAAGAAATACATATGTTTTTAATTTGTTCTAAAATTTCATCTCCCATCTTCTGTTTTTATTGTTACAACAAATTCTTCAGATGCTTGCATCCATTTACGTGTCATTCACAAGTCAGGTTTCTGCACTAAAACTGCTCAGTTTAAACTGTAAAAAGAAAATGAATAATAGATACATTGATTTCTTTGTCGCATGAAGGCTTTAGGTATTTGTTTCTATTTTCTTCTTCTCCTGTACCCTTTAATTTATGCTATGAGAGGAGGTAGCTCATAAATTGAGGAATTGTATTTCTTTTTTCACTGTGGAAATATATTAATACACGGAATATATTAAATAATTAACTTCTGTGTTTTTTAAACATACTGAGTAATCAACTTGTTTTTTCAAGACTCAAGAAGTCCAGAAAGCCATGGACGAGGGAAGATTTCTTGAGGCTGTGAGGCTTCGTGGAAGGTACGGCCAATAGCTTGTATCAGTTTATTTGCTGCAGAAAAGCTGAGTTGCTTTGCTGTTATGCTGGCATGTGACATTTTATTTAAAATATTTTACTAACTGTATGGCTTTACGGGTTTGAGAATGAGAGGAGGTAGAAGATTTGACTGAATAGAATAATCGAAATTCTTACCTGCGCAAAGACATGCAAAACAAAGCAAACTGTAATTCACTGCTGTGTCAGACTAGTGTCTGTTCCTAGGCTAACTGGTCGCAAAGCAAAGAGTTTCCATGCCGTATGACCTGACTGGTAGCAACCATAAGTTTGTTTATTCATGATTTTGAGGCCAGTCCAGTGACCTTGTTTGTAAGTAGTTGGTAGTTTTCCAGCAGTAATGTTGGAGGAGGTATTCTTCAGTCCTGTCAGGAAGGTGGTTTCTATTTCAAGTCATTTGATAATAAAATGCTTTCTACCCATCTAGAAAACTAATTTGTTAGCTACATAGTTGTTTTATATTTTATGACTTTTCATCTTAAAGAATTGAATGTTTTTCATTGTTCTGTCATTTCCAGTTTTTGCCATGTTTTGCATTTGTAATAACAGTGGTGTTAATATTACATACCAGTTTTTTAAAGTTTCTGAAAAATTCAAGTGTTCCTTTAAAATAACTACGAGATTAAAATTTTACTATTTTATTTGCTTACCTTACTCATTTGTTTAGGAGCTTTGAAAACAACCTTAACACATACAAATTACTGTCGCACAAAAAGCCAGATGCCGAGCTTCCAAAGGTAAGGGCGTTTGTTGAGTGTGCAATGCATGTCTGCTTTTGGGATACATTAATAAATCCCTTAAAATCTGTATTATGGGACAGTTTATAAATAAAATATTATAAAGATGCTTGAAGCACACTAGTTGATTCGAATAATAAGTAACATTTTTTAAAGTGAAATACCACTGTAACTAAAAAATTCCTGTGTAGACAGTTTCTTTCTGTCTTGGATGTACATCTGGTCCCAATCGTTACAGTGTCTGGTCCTAAGAGTTACTGTTTTGCCCTCTGTTCCTTACCATGGAGAGAAGGAAGGGTGATGTTTAAGACCATGATTAAGACTCTGAAAATCTTAAGATAAAGGAAGATTATATTAAAAGAATTCTAACTCCTCCTTTTGAAGGGTAAAACCACTTAAGAGCAAGGGCAAATCTGGGAATTCATGGGAAGCAATACTGAGGACAGATGCATCACCTTTACCTGAAATAATAAGTCACTGTGCATAATGCAGTAATGGACATGTAGTTTCTTTGTAGTTTCTAAGATTTGTATAAGAGGAAATTTGGGTTTATATAGGAAGCAGACACTAAATTTTGTGTACAAACAGATTTTAGACAGGATTTTTTTGTTTTTATTAAAAGCTTACTGATTAGTTTTGTGTTTGATCATAGTTGCTATGTCATCTCACCTGTTAATTCCTCTTTTAATTGTGGTTTGTGACCATTTGTACCTTATTTGCATAATGATGTTGCTGTTACATTTTTTAGAAATCTTTTTCCCAAATAAATATTAGAGTGATGATTACTGATAGCTTCTCACTATTATTAAGGAGCAAAATTACATTGATAGTACAGTAAGGACCTAAGACTGACCTTCGAGAGATCAAGGAATTCAGGATTTTTAGGTGGATATTGAACATTTTCTTTGGCAGATCAGGTGTTCGGGTGGTGGGATTTTTAATACAGCAGTGCAAATCCAGGACTGTTACCACTGGACTTTCCGATTTTTTTTAATACTTTTGTCATACCTTCTGTGATAAATGGCATTAGAAGGAAATGTAGGCCATGTATAATTACTAACCACTCAGATTTGACCGTAGTAACAAAATCTGTGTGCCTTCAATAAAAGAGGTTGAATGGGAATTAAAAAGTAGATGAAATGTGCATGTCACAGGAACTGAGGAGAGAGCTAAGCTGATCAGATCAGGAGAGCCAGCTGAATGCTCTGCTTCAGCAGTGCTTCTGCACACATTGTATTTTGCTGTTTGTGATTCCATTGCATTTTTCTGCAATCCTTCGATTGTACCAGAGCCAAAAAAAAAAGAAACTACATTTACTTTGGTTTGTGTCTCTTTTCTTTTGTGAATTTTTTTTTGAGGGTTGTTGTTTGTTTGGGGTTTTTTTGGTTTTGTTTGCTTGTTTTGTTTTTATCTTGTTTTATCTCTTGTTTTAGATGAGATTCCATGAGCATTACCTAACAACTGTTCTATTTTTTTTTTGTTTTGTTTTGTGTTCTCATCTTCCAGAATAAAGCTAAATAACTTCTACCTCTTCTGCAGGACCAAATTGTTACAATTGTCTCATATCAATAGTTGTAAACAATTTAGGGTCATCCTGCTGACTTAAACCATGGTGGATTTTAGTGTATAAACTCAGGCTGTCAATTTTTCTTGCCACTTCACTGTCATTTAAATTGTCTCTGCTAAAGTCATACAGAGTGGTTAAACTTTGCCAGAAAGGTCAGGCATGTAAAGTTTAAATTCTTTACTTATGTTTTGCTCTTAGTATTAAGAAGCTGTAAAAAATAAACAAAATTATTGAATAGCAGTGCCTTCTTTATTTTTTGATTATTCATTATATTTATGTCTGTTGTAAATCAACTGCTATTGATGTCAGTGACACTGTATTGATTTATACTGTATGACAGTTTCCTAGTCACAGAGAGTAGCCTCTGATTTATCTGGAAATAAGAATTCCATTTCAAGGAGTGTATCATATACAAATTGGCATTTCGTGCTTTGTGGTTAAAATTTAATCAAAGGTGCTTCCTAGTATTTTGCACCCAGTTGTACTCTTGCTTTATATACTAAAATATTTATTATATCATGTAATGTTTTAAATAGAATCTTCTCTCTTACATTGCCTGTGGTTTAAATTACAAATGTATTTTTTGATTTTTTAGACTTTTCAGTTTGAGTAGATCAGCTGCTTACCTGGATACTCATTAAACCTGGGGAGACACTGTATATAAACAGTTATTTTGAGTCATTAAGAAATGTTTTAAAAAAATGCCATAATCTGAAAATGTGGGAAAGATGCTTAGTGCTTTTTGCTACTGTATTGTCAGCTGCTTGAAAAAACTGGCCAATAGCTTAATTTTAAAACTTGTCTGTTCTACCTGGCATTGTACTGATAACATACAAACACTGTGATGCTACAATCAGTTCCTACTTTTTTTTTTTTTGTTTGCTATTGTTGGTGTGTTTGCAAGAAAACAAAAAAAAGACTGCTTGAGTAACATGAAGCTGGTTGAGTAACAGTGGCCAGGTTGGGTGGAGCTCTGAGCAGCCTGGTCTAGTGAAAGGTGTCCCTGGCCATGTCAGGCGGTTGGAACGAGATGATCTTTATGGTCCTTCCAACCAAAACCATTCTGTGATTCTGTTTTATGTTTTTTAAACCTGGGCTAGAATATAAAAACCTGAATAACTTAACTTGCAAACCAAATGGAAATATGATAAAGTCTTATTTAAAAACAAACATTCTTTTTTTTTTTTAATTATTTGTCTCTTTGATATTCTGCAGGTGGGGGAAATGTGTCTGCACCTTCTCGCTAACTTTAAATTTTCAACATGTTTAGGGGCTTTGAAATATCCCTTCCTGCATGCCAGTATTTAGCAACTGCTTATGATGTACAAATTAACCATGATGTAGAAATTGAAGTTCTTACTGAATATTATTTTTATCTTGCAGACTAATTTCAATGTGGCAGTATTAAATGTTGGTGCCCCTGCAGCTGGAATGAACGCTGCAGTGAGGGCTGCAGTGAGAGTTGGCATGACTGAAGGTCACAAAATCTTTGCTGTCATTGACGGTTTTGAAGGGTTCGCTAGAGGGAAGGTCAGTATCACATGTGTGCATTACCAAGTGGTATGTACCCCGTCCCCATTCTTCTGTTCTCCTGTTTTTAAATGTTAAGCATCAGTTGGTGTACTGAAGAGAAACTGAATGCAAGACTAATGATTTCTATGCCTGGCTGGAGCCACAGATCCCAAAACTTACATCAAAGACCTAGGTTTAGATTTTCGTGCTTCACATTCAGTAGGAGAGGCTGTGAAAATAAGGTCGAGATATGAAACATGGAGGCAGGGTTCATCTTTGCATGGAAGAAGAAAGAATGAATGGAAAGTAATTCAAGAGAAATGAAGTTAAACTCTTGATTCTGTTTTCTTTCCTTGCTGCCTTCAGTTTTAGTGATGTCTGTGCCCAACAACGTTTTCCAACAGCTTTTCATGAAGTAGTACCTGGTGTTTGCTGCAACTCAAGAAAAGTAATTGGATAATCACTTAACAAAATATCCTTTTTTTACTTTTATTCAAAGATAAAGGAAATTAGCTGGGGAGATGTTGGAGGCTGGACTGGTCAAGGAGGATCAATTCTTGGTACAAAACGGTAACATCAATATTTTTGTCAATTGATACAATGAATTGTAATGTTTTGTATAACCTCTGTATGATTCCGTGCTCTTTTTGTTCCACAGAATGTTTTTAAGTCCTCAATTTTCGTACAGTGGAGTTTTTTTAGTTTGTTTTTTGTTCAAATCCTCATGTTCCAACTTGGGTATCTTTATAATATTGAACCAGCTCTGAGGAGTGGGAGTTGGGACCTCAACTTAAGAATTTCCTGAGGTCCTTACATTTTAAAGGGTTGCAAACCTGCAGTTTCTTTACACTTGACATGATTCCTTATTGCTTGTCTGGAAGAGTTATTTGCATGGATAAATATGTAAAACAAAAAATATTGCATTGCCTTCTCAGTTTATGGTTTCATCTTAGTAATTAGTTCTTACTTCTTCAGAGTCTGTAAATCGTTTTTATTTTTCTTTTGGTTTAATGATTTTTAGTACTCTTCCTGCAAAATATTTGGAGAAGATTGCTGACCAGATGCGCACTAACAACATTAACGCCCTTATGGTTATTGGTGGATTTGAGGTACACTGAAATATCTAACTATGTCTAAGTAGAGTAGAATTCCTAACAAAATTAATAGTCTTGTTTTGATTTTTACCCAATCTTCATGTAAGGTGCATTTGGCTATATCTGTATTTTGATACATGACACAAAGAGTGTTTAAAATCGTAAGTGTTGCCAGTCAGTGGTTCTCTGGAAAGCTGACATTCAAGATGAGAACTGCTAAACAGATGTGCTAAATGGATAAATGAGATGAGATAGCATTATAGTTCTTTGTATTAAAATAAATTAATTAAACTTCTGTAGTTCAAGTTTCAGTCTATACTGTATCAATTCTTAGAACATACTTCCAGAAGTTCTTGACTCTTAGTAGAAATTGCACTATGATTCCTTATTTAAGTCCCTCTTCTAACATAGTGCATTTCAGAATCTAATAGATCTAGAGAAGTATTTTTTTTTCTGTATTTAATGTTTGCTTTGTTTTACAAAAATAATAAATTTTTGAAATCTTGATTCAGGGAAGTATTTTGCCTACTCTTTGCAGAGAACAATGTCGTCATTGCTTCTTGATAAAGAATGTATCATCCTTTTTGTCCAGGCTGGTATCTCTGACCCTAATTCACGAATACTAAGATATTTAAATCAAGAGTAACAGTATGTGAAGATTGGGAAACTAGTTTGTTTTGTTGAAAATCACTTTGTTGTGTCTAAATTGTTCATTTTCAAGAGAACATATGTTCTGTTTATTGTTTTCAAATTATGCCTGTTTCTAACGCTTTCTTTTTTGTCTGTGTTAGATTTTAGTGGTTCCTTAGTGCTCTGACTTGCTGAAGTGTGCTGTGGTAGAAATGGCTCCCCCTGTGGCCCTTCCCATTTTGTCACTCCCAACTGTGCCCTTACTTTATTCATCCCGATTTTTCACCCAATGCCTGTGCCCAACAGGCTTACCTTGGACTTCTGGAATTGTCAGCTGCCCGGGAGAAATATGACGAATTCTGTGTTCCAATGGTTATGGTTCCTGCAACTGTATCCAATAATGTACCGGGTTCAGATTTCAGCATTGGTGCAGATACTGCTCTGAACACTATAACTGATGTAAGTCTGCTCTGGTGTGTGCACATGCTAACAGTTGTTTAAATCTTACTCAATTGGCTACAACGGGATATTTTTGTAGACCAGAACTTCGGAAATGTAATCTGGGGAATTGTAATTACTTGAATGTATAGCTACATTCATGACACCAATTTAAAAGAGAAAGTCTGGGATCCCAAATGCTTCCATTAAATTCCACTGAAACTACAACGACCTCTAAATTTTTAAAGTGCAAGATAAGGTGGCATATATTTGTTGTATAGGGAAGAACGGAACCTAAAGCTGAGACCTGATGATCATTTGCACTGTAGAGGGGAAAAAATCCACACTCGTGATATGGAGAGTTGGAGTATACCCAGCTGCAACAAACACTAAAGGAAAGTTGCTCTGTTGAGCAGAAGATCCTTAGTTACATAACATCTTTACTCTTCTAAGAGAATATGTAAAATCTGTATTTCTCTAATAATAGGAATTACATTTATTCTGCTAATAGCAGATTTAATAAAAGGAGTTGAGACGTGTTAAGAAGTATTTTTTTAAAAATCAAATCCAGTAATACAACATAAAGTAAAAATTGAATGTTTAATCTCTTATGAGGAAAAAACTTCTCTACTTCGAATGTGATCGAGCACTGGAGAAAGCTGCCCAGGGATGTTTTGGAGTCTCCTGTGGAGATAATCCAAACCCACCTGGATTGTTCCTGTGTCACTTGCTCAGGTGATCCTGCCTTGGCAGGGGGTTGGACTAGGTGATCTCCAGAGGTCCCTTCCAACCCCAGCCATTCCTCAGTTCTCTAATACTAATCTCAGTTGAACAGAAAGTGTAGTCAGTTGGACAAAAAGAGTTTCAAGTTGCTTTTGAAAATTAAGTGACAGTTCTCTTATCACTTAAATGTATTTGAAAATTTTAATTACAGCTTTTTCATCCAGGATTCTTCAAATGTTACCAACTTCAAATGCACTACCACAATTTTCTTCTTTTTTTTTTTAACCATTCCAACATAAATAATTTTATCTTCATCAAAAGAAACCCTTCAGTTAGGAACTATCAGTTTCCTGCAGTATTGCCTTGAACAAGACTGTAAGCTAACAAAAATTCATTGAATGTATTCTTTATAGACAGCTTGGGTTATAAATGTTGATGTTTCCAGTTCTGGTAAATAAAAATATCCCTCCAAAATGACTGATCACAAACTAAGGTGAGTAAAATGATTGTGCATAACATCTACTTTCCTTCTCCTCTTACCTTCATAAGCTTTGTTAACCTAACTGACTTCTTTTTATAGGTTATTTCATGCAAAGGGGATATATCATAGTCAGTCTCTCCTTGTTGCTGTGGTTTGCTTTATATTTAGGTTTCTAGGTATCATTTGCCTTCATTAGGTAAAATGTTCTTAGTTCCATATTTTCAGTGTGGTAGTTGAAAACTTTTCAAAAGCGTTTTTTTTTTCTTGCTAATGGCTTTCTTCTTGTTGTTTTGCATTTTATTTTGCCTAGATTTTTCTCTGGAAGAAATATGAAAAGTAATGGCTTTGTAAGATTTAGATTCAGTTGAGTGGAAAATGAAATTTGAGTTGGTTTTTTTTGCGGGGGGGGGGAAGGAGCAGACTTTTGCTCTTGGAAAACATTTCTGCTTGGTATCTTTTCAGTTTTCTGCTCTGATTGTTTGAACATGATTCACCAAAACTGCCAGTGCAAAATACATCCTTTCATTCTTGTGTCATGCTCAGATCAGGTTCAGTAGCAACTGTTAAATGTGACCAGATAGGTGCAATACACATCATAGAATTGACTGTGGCAAACAGAAGCAAGAGGTGGATATGAATATCCATTTTATCTAGTTTATATATAGTTTCCTATTCCTCTTAGCACTGTTAGGTCAATAAATGCATCATAGTTTACAGTGCTCTCAGAGCAGTAGAACCTCTTCTGAACACCAAAGTGTCATCACACTTAGTTTTTCTGTGGTACTGTTCTTACTTGTGTGATCTTGCCTATCTCTAGTAAGGTAAGTATAATTGGTAATGAGGGCTTGTTACTGTTTGGCATCATTAGACACTTGTCAGTTGTTTAAACTTGTCAAGCCGTGTAAATAGTACCCTGAAACATGTGCTGATAAAATACGTTAGAATTCTGCCTTTAAAAAGAACAATTAAAAAACAGACTTAACAGATACATAACTTCTGAATAGAGATTAGTCAAGAGTGTGCTCTTCACAAAGGCATAGATGGTGGATACATTTCTCAATAACTAATTTAGATTTTATAATAGATTATGGGACCCTTTTGAAATGTTCCATTTTTTCCACTTTTGCTTTAAAATACGGGCTTCAAATTTGATTTATCTTTTGAATAGTGTTCTAAATTTATGATAAACTGTGTTTTTTACTTCAGTTTTCAGAATATTAGAAAAACTGCTAATGACAATATGAATATAAAATACCTGGGGAAAGCTGGATGTTTCTACCTGAAGAGAATATGCTTAAGGCTTACATATGTAGGCATACAAAGTAAATCTTTTAGGACTGTAGGATAAGAACATGAACTTCGAATTTTCTATGAAATGAAGCATCACTAAAATAACTAGCATGATAAAAATACCTATATTCTCAAGTATATGGCTAATTCAGTGAAATGAATAGGATGTTATTTTGGATATCAGACCTCAGGAATGTGACAAACGGGAAGTGGTAGGTTTGGGTTTTGGTTGTTTTTTTTTACAGAACCATGAAGCGTAGAAACGTCTTCTTAAATGCAAATTGGATTACTTTATAGTGATCAAAGAGACATTAACAGTACATCTTGCAGGTGGAACTGAAAAGTAGAAACCTCGTCTGTAATTAGGCAGAATAATAAAAGTTATTCTTTCAGCGGCAGAACATAAAAAGAGTGGAAGAAAGAAAATGTAATTTGGAAAGAAAAACTATTGATAGGCTAGAGGAAATTTGATGGAAAGAGGAATAAGCCACAACAAATTATGGAAGAAAACTAATTTGATTTAGGAGATGTAGAATTAAATGGGAAAATTAAAGGAAAAGGTATCAGCTAGATGAGAAAAATAGAACCTAAAAAAGGGAGAGGCTAAAACTTACTATCGTGTTTCTTTGACAATCTTACCTTTCCTTTCACCAAAGGAAAAGGGTGTACAGACTGATGATTTGGGTTTCTGGGGAAAAAAAGAAAACATTCTCTGAGGAGCAAAGAAAGCGACAGTCAGATTGCCTTAAGGCAGCTTCCACACATTTCCCATGGAGACTCCTGTACCCTCCCAGTAGCCTGTGTGGCTCCACATTACTCTGAACTAGGAAGCTGAAAATTAGCCCTGGCCACTAGCTAACCTGTTAATTTTTCATCTCCTTTAGTCCTAGTAACAGCTGATATATGGAGTAAGGGCAGTAACTCCATCACCTTCAGTGGCCATTTGTATTTAGATCAACTTAAAGTTAACAAACAGTAGTCTTTGCTTGACTGCATGAATTTTTATAAAGCATCCTTGGTTATGTTGGTTATGGCAATGACCTTTTTAGTCACACAAATCCAATAAAAGGGTAGGAAATTATTAAACCATTTTATTAACATAGTGCAGTATCCCTCTATGACCTCACTGTAGTAATTCTTTTTAAAAAATAATAGCATAGCAGTTATTAAAACCATTGATCACTTATTTACCCTTTATAATGAAGTGACCATATATTAAAAGCATTTTCATGTTTTGCCACAGTGATGCAAAGATGTTGCATATAATCATCTAATGCTCGTGCTTGGTGAAGGTACAGTCATTGGATATGTTGGCTGAAATCACTTGCATCAAATAAAATGGCAGTATTTAATGCAAGTAAAACATATCTTAACTGCATCTTAACAAACCATAAATGCAGACTAACCAGTTACGTTAGTTATTGCTCTAAATCTCCCTTTGACTTGGTTTTCCAGAAGTCTTAATATAAAACCTTTCAGAGAAACTCATGTTTTGCAGATCTCCAGGAAGCTGTGTGGTTTTACCACATCACTGTTACTTTGTGTGTCTTTATTCTTTCAGTAGAAATAAATGTTCAAAGCAGCCTGACTGAGCTGAGTTGGGCCAGGCAATTACTGAAATTTCCTAAGTGAAGCCTAATCCACTCAGAAAAACAAATCCCAAATAAACCACCCCTATTTGTTGCTCCTGACTGTACTGCTTCTCAGCTCTTTGGGTGTGAAAGTGCAATCTTCTAGGCTGTGTTTCAGCCTCAAACTGAAAGTATAGCGCTGAGTTGTCGCATTTACAAAACCTGTGAGAAGAGAGAGATTTTTAGAAAGTCAGTTTGTGTTTATGCACCTACGGCTATAAATATCCCGTCTTCTCACTGAACAGGATCTGCTCTGTCTAGGACAAAAGCCCAGAGAGGAGAACTCGCACAGGTAGGGGGTTTTCCCACAATTTTCTTCTAAGTTGTTGCTTAAATGAGTCACTGTGCAGATATGCCTGGAGATACCTCTATAGGTATTTAATTTTGATTTTTAGTAGTTTGCTTCTCTGAACCGATTTGAGAAATCAAGAAAATGAGACTTCTGTGAACATCAGTCCTTTCTGGGAGAAAGAGATGAAAAAGTAGTGTACTGTGTAATCAGACTTTCTGGTGGAGAGCCATTACATAGGCAGTTCGAAAAATTGCCACACATCATGAGAGATGCTGATTAGTTTAGGTTAGAAATAATTGGAATAATGTAACATATGTTTACTTAAAACAGCTGCAAAATCTTAACCTTTGTTTTGACATCTGATAGGAACACCTAATCCTTTTGACATGATTATATATTTTGTAGAGTTTGGAATCTTTCCAAGGACCTACAACTGCTTTTCAAAGGATCCTTGAACTATACATGCAGATTTTATTAACTCATCCATGTGCACATATTCTTGGATTTTTCTGGGCCTATATCCAGTCTATGTGCACAGAGGTAGATGTGTGACATTGATAGAAACTCTGAAGGCATGGGTGAACCTTTTTTTCCTTTCTCTTGGCGGAAATAGATGTGTGTCTTGACTTTCTAGGATAACATAGTTTTTTTTAAAAAGCATCTTTCTTTAAGCATTTTCTTCAAGTTGCAAGGGTTTTACTAGTTAACTTTCTAAGCTCCTTAGCATGTATCAAACTTTGTTCTAAGTCCTTTCTTGTGGAATGATTTCCAGTCTAGCTTCTTGCCATCCTTTCCTGCCCAGCTGCTTCAGACCTCTCTGCTTTGCACACTTCACCTTCAGTCTGTACTAACTTGTACTAATCCTCTGCATTTCTTCAAAGAGCATTGTGCCAATGCAACCCCAGTGCACTGTTGTGGTATGTACAGGATATTTCCACCCCCAAATAATCTCACCAATTGTATTTACTTGGGCCAATGGACAGCCACATTTACCATCACATGCCAGGAGTCATTAGCAGAGCAGTCCAAAGACAAGGAATGTTTCACTGACACTTGTACCACTGCTTCAGGCCTTTGAAAGTTGTGTGCAGCTCTACGAGGCTCGTTCCAGCTTTGAGGAGTTTAAAGTTCCTATATGTGTGTTACCTGCTACTATTAGCAACAATGTGCCAGGCACAGACTATAGCATTGGTGCTGACACTGCCTTGAATGCTATTGTGGAGGTAAGACTGTGCATCTTTTAAAAGTTAATTAAGATAAAATGCATAAGAGGAGGATACCTAAAGACCTTGAAATGTCTAGTTTCCTTAAATAATTCAGTTACTGTATTTATTTAATGGTTTAGTAGTTTAGAAGTTTTCCAAGGCTGATTAAAGATTAACCTTAGAAGAAGTATTTTGTTGGATGCTTAACTTTTGGGTACTCTCTTTTGTTCAAGACTGCTGCATTAGTGCTTAGGGTATTTGCTTCTACTGAGAATGAAAATATTTCGCTTTCTTTGATTTCATTTTTATCTTACATATTACTTAGGTAAGAGAAGAAAGCACATGTTTTATAAATAAATGTCCCATTTATTGGATGAACTATTGACTGAGCTCGGTTCAGTAGAGCATTTTAGGTACGATTAACACTATAAACACGTGAATAATCCCATAGACTCCATTAGATTTAATACATATTAAGTGCATATAAATGCATGGATAGTATAAGCAGTTAAGTCTGTCACTGATGTTCAACTTAACAGTGCAGGGTCAGAACAATCAGGGTTACCTCGTTTTAGTCTGCCATTGTGTTTCCCTTGGGTACAACTACTGTATGAGCTCTTTCAGTCCTATTTACTCTGCTTAAGACACAGCAAAGGGAACTAAGCTGAGATGTAATGCAAACAAATGAGTAAATCTTACCAGCTCTTTCATCAAACCCATCATTGGCAAGCCATGTAACTAATTATGAAGTAATAGGACGAGAAAGTCAAGACTACAGATCCAGGGGGTTGGGAAAGGCAGGTTTGTTTTCCTGCTTTATGTAGTGTTACTTACATAGAGAGTGAAAAAGCTCCAGTAGATAACTGGAAGAGCTGTGTCAGAAAACAGGGTGGCCTGGCCTTTTGGGAACTGCAGTGCAGCATCCCTGGGGTGAGATGTCCTAAGGTGCCGTTTGAGCACATCATGTAGCCACATGTTCATAAGCAGCACATGGGTACTTTACCACTCCTTTATCTGTTTCCCCCTTGACCTGACATTTATAGAAGTAGGTAAGTCTACTAATTCTGATTGATGCACCTTTAAAAGTGGTAAATGAAAACACAGTGGGACAACAAATGATCATATATAGTGCTGCTTCCTCTTACTTGTTTTTGGTACTAATTTAATTACAGTTTGTATAGATTTCAGAAGTGCTTTCAGTAAAAAAAAATGGTTGCATCTTTTGAATTTTATTGTTGTTAGGATGTTTAGTTAATGCTTATAGTAGAACACTTGATTTGGTGAAGTTTTGAATATTAGGATTTTTCATTAAGCTGGATCAGTTCATATGAAAGCTCAACTAGTAACAGATTTCCAAAAAGAGTCCACATGCCTTGTTGAAGACGTCTAAAACCTGCACCAGGTGTTTCGGGTTTGGCTTTTCCAGCCTGTAGTGCTAGTGTATGAATTAATGATTCATTAAAGTCCTGTGCCAATTTCACGTCTTGGTATTTCTGTCACAGTCATTTTGAGAAAGCAAGAATAGTAGAAAGTTTCTACTCCATCTCTTGTACAGTCAAGGATAGAAACCCTTCTGAGTACATTTCAAGTGATTAGTCCCATAAGCAATGACTGATTTACCTCCTTGCTTAGTTCTTGGAGATTCTCAAAAGGCAGAAAATTTCATTCTACTACAAGCAGATGGAAAACTTTTTTAGAAATCATGGGGTTTACTAAGTCTCTCAAAATGGTGGAAATCTGCATGTGTGTAATTTGTTGATTGTCTAAAGATTTTTTTACAACATAAGTTAAACATATAGTACCTATCCAGTTGCAGGCAGCTTTTTAAAAAAAGTGGTAAAATTGCTTCAGTGCTATAGTATTCTGGAAAAATTTTCATGAAACACTGTTTGGAAAGAGAAAGTAAAGTGCTTGGGGACACTGTAAAACCCAAGACATGTAAAAGTGTCATTTTGAAAAACTAATAGAAAGTCAATATAGACTTTCGTGATGTAGCTTGTTATGGAGATGCTTTTCTGCTTAGGATAACAGAATGTCCATATTCTGAATAAATTCATGTGAATGATGCATTTTATGTGTAAGCACATATTATGCATATATGCAAATACATAGATAAAATATGTGTAAGTTAAATTACATGTATCTTTTTCGGTGCTGACCTACATACATGCATACACTGGTCTTAGTCTTTAAATGCTTTAAACTGTATTATGTTAGAAGTTCTAGAGTTTTTCTATTAAGTTTTCTCATGTGTCAGTTAATTATTTGTTCACAATCTGAATTTCAGCCTGAAGTAGTATTTTCAGTTAGCTGAATGAAGGTTCTGGTTTTAAAAAACTGAAACAGAAATACCTCAAATATTACAGCACCTACAGTTACTCATTCAGAAAATCAGTAAGGCATGGGGATTTTTTAATGTTACCATAATTCAGGTTGCAAGATGACAAGCTTCCCAGGTACTTTTATTTCCATTTTTACTAAACTGGTAGCTGGGACAGTACATCAGTTTCACAAAATTCTTCCTGTCACAAAATGTGTTATATCCTATTTATTTATTTGTTTCTAAGACAAGAAAATAGGATCTCTCTATTTCTCTTACTTGCTTTCTGAAAGGAAGATACATTAATCAACAACTTTAAAATAACTTTGAATGGTGGAAAAATTCATTCCAGGAGGTGAGTTGGTCAAATAGATTTTTGAGTATTAGTAAAACCTAGAGGTGGATAGTAACCTAGTTCGTAGGTTTCTGCATTTTCCTGAGTTATGATGTTTTACTAAGATTCCTGGGTCTTGCCACCCTGGAGATTGCCTCTGTCTTTGTTACTTCCCACATCTCTTAGGCAGCTCTAATAAATATTGGTGTTAATTGGTTTCATGTAAGCAACAGATCTCATTGTAGACAACATTCCTTACGCTGGTCAGAGTAAGGTGCAAGTGGAGATTGCAGTCTTCTTATAGTAAGTATGCACCTGTTAATAAAAAACCAAAACCATTTTAAAACACGCATCAGTAGTGCTTGAAAGAATTATATTAATGTGGAAATCATTACTGGAAAGTAATTTGGCAATACATGTTCAGGACTTAGCAAGTTCAGTATAGATGGGAATGTAGTGAATTTTAATATCAATACTAGGAAGAAGTAAACTTAAGTAATGAATAGAGTTAAAAAGTTTATTCATACCACAATTCATTAAAAAGCTTCATTATATGTTTGTATCTGTGTTAGAAAACACAGATACACAACTGATTAATGCCACTATAAACCAAAATGAATTCTTGTTTCAGTATTTGCAGGAAGCAAATAGATGTTGCTAGTAGATGAACATTTTATTTTTACTCTGGTGTTCAGTATATGATTTATAAGAAATACTTTATTTGATAATTATTATAGTAACATGGGTTATGCCATTTTGGAATTCCTTAAAGATTTATTTGTTATAAATGCTTTACTTTTCTTTTTTTCTGTTACCAGTAAGTGACACAAAGTTGCATGACACACAAAAATGTAAAAAATCAGGGGTTTTAGTGCATACTGAGGCTCTCGTGTCTCTGAGCAGACGTGTGACCGCATCAAGCAGTCGGCCAGCGGCACCAAGCGCCGCGTGTTCATCATTGAGACCATGGGCGGCTACTGCGGCTACCTGGCCAACATGGGCGCCCTGGCAGCAGGAGCTGATGCTGCTTACATCTTCGAAGAGCAGTTTGATATCAGAGAGCTCCAGGTATCCACCACCTTTTGCTCATTTTTAAGTAGATGCTGAAGTTGTACGTGTATATCATCATGTGTTCACTTGAAGCAGATGGCTCAGCTTAGGTTGGGCCTAAAAGCTGCACTTGGCATGTCAGTTCCTGTGCCATAACACTATATAAAGGAATGTAGACACACTTAAGTGTTGACACCCAAGTTCAGTAAAGTGACAAAAATAATTGTATTGGCCATTAACCACTACTAGATGAATTGTTTCATTTTTAGTCTTCTAATTGAAATTGAAGTTCAAATTAAATGAACAGACCTGGTTAGTTTTAAAATAAAGCCAAAAACAAGAGAAGAGTATTTCTTCATTATGGTAGAATTGTGTTAGAAGGCTGTTCAGGACAGGAACTGACCAGCATGTCAGGTTTATTAAATACTGGCTCTGTTACCACAGCTATTCAGAGCATGTCTGGAGGTGTTACTAAAATAAAGCCCTCAGGCTTTAAGGATTATGGATTATGGTGTAGTACATACACTGATATGGAACTTGTCTACTGTGAGGATTTTACACTTCTGAGGCGGTTAGTGCTAGCTGTAGTCATGGACAAATACAAAGCTAAACGGATAGAAATTTATTTCCTGAAAAGCAGAGTGATGTGAAATGAAATCAGAACTTATCCCCACTCAGCTGTTGACAGGACTGGAAGTAAGGGCAGGCTGTGAACTTCAGTGGCAGTTTCTGTATTTATATGTATATCAAGCTTGATGCTGTACCAGTTTCACATATAAAAACCACCTTTGAGTTACTAAAATCTGTTACTTCTGATGTGGAAAAAGATGTTTGTTTTAACCCAAGATGAATAGCCATGCACAGTATGCTATCCTGAATCTCCAAAAATCTCAATAATTTGAATTTGCACATACTGCTTTTTGTGGAATATTTGATAGAAGTTCTCAGGAAATGTAGGCCCATTAAGGTTGTTTTAGAGTTCTGCATGGCCCTTTAAAAATACGTCTTTTGTTTCTAGGCTAATGTGGAACACTTGACTGAAAAAATGAAAACCAGTATCCAGCGTGGTCTAGTGCTGAGGTAGGTAAAAGTAGATGTAATAGATGGCATTAGTGATAGAGCGTTCCCAGCCAGGTGGGCTGCTTGGCCACTTGGAATGACACTCCAAGTCTATATTCCTTGATTATTCCTTTAACTTGAGATTTTTGGTAAAGCTGCTGCTCCAGAAGGCAATTCTGGGACCTGTCTGGAAGTTCAAGTCCAAAACTTCTATGTAAATATATTTGCTCTGTAATCTAATACTTTATCCTATTTTCAGTCTATTTTCTCATTGGGTTTGTCTTTTATTCTAGATTCTTTCTTACTAAAGGTAGTGTGTTACACAGACTGTGACCTTTGCTATAAAAATCCTAAAAATCATGAGCCTGTTACATGGAAGTGAGTGTATGGGATCAGATGAAATTGTCCAAGCCAGGATTACTGCTATCAAGAAAAGGGAAAACACTTGTCATTCAGTGGCTGTAAAGACAATCAGTGCTTTATAGTAAATTTGCTAACTATCTGGCCTTAATTGTTACAGAAATGAGAACTGCAATGAGAACTACACAACTGATTTCATTTATCAGCTGTATTCTGAAGAAGGAAAAGGAGTGTTTGACTGTCGAAAAAATGTACTGGGTCATATGCAGCAGGTAAATAAAACCCTAAAGTTACAGACAAGACTAACTTTGCACAAAGTACATACACTGTTCAAGGATTTCAAACAAGTCTGACTCAAGATTAAGGAAAAAAAGTGTGGATTTTTGTTTGTAGGCAACTCAGAAGGTTTTTTAAGCATTTGATTTTACTGCAAACCCTTTTGAAAAATCTAGGAAAAAAGGCATTAGATTCTTTATGATTTTCATTTTTATTCCTCTCCTGTCTATATAAATAAATAATTCCACTTTTTGTCTTACAATTAATTACCTTCTTCATAATACACTTACCTGTGCATCCATAATGTATCTGCCTCTTGAACCCTGGAAGAGCAGAGATCTCATTAAGAAAATCTGTGCAGAGGAATGTTTCTGTGGAAGAGACAGAAGTCAGCTACCTCTGCATTTCTTTATCTCACTAAGCAGCTTGTTTAGTGGGCAAAGGGAGTTCCTGATTTGGCTACACTCATCACCAAGGCTGAGGTGGAGGGAAGTGCATCGTCCCCTCCATTCCCCTAAGTGGGAAGTAGTACTGATTCTGTGAGAATTCTACAGGTGCTGAACACAAATTTTAAACACCTTAGATTGATTTATGGGCTGGGGCTCTTGGTTTGTTTTTTAGGTAAGGGAAATGGAAATAAGAGGTAGAGCAGGCCATGAGCAGAGATAACTGATAAAACAGACACCAATCCTGGTTTGATAAGCTAACCCAGAATTCAATTTTTGCACAGGGTGGAGCACCTTCGCCATTTGACAGAAATTTTGGGACAAAAATTTCAGCAAAAGCTATGCAGTGGATCTCCAAAAAACTGAAAGAAACCTACCGGAAAGGTGCAGAAATGTTTGGTGCAGTCTCTTGTTACTGTCATTGGTTGTCTGTCAGTATGTAAGACTACTCCACCTTGCAAACATATGAATGTTTTTAGTCAACATTCTTCTTCCCCTCTTGGTGTTTATATTATTCAGTAGTGCCTTGCTGTGCTTCATGCTGAATGAGCATTTCCACTTGAGTGAGGTCAATAATTCAGATAGCTGTTTTATCATCCTCTTGAACAAAAATAGCCAGTGTGACTGCAGGTTTTCATGCATGCAGGAATTGATGCTTTTATAGTTACATCTGTTCTTTTTTGTTTCATGCTGCCTTCATGGGAGACAGAACAAGGTAATATGTGTTCTTTGGGAATTTCTGTAAAGCACCGTTTCCTAAAATCTAAGCTAAAACTGGATGCTAAAATTCAATCCTTTTGTTGCTTAATTGCACTGTAATTTCATTGCTAATCACCAAAGTTAAGCTATACAGTGAAGATCTAACCCTATTAAAGCACTAATTTGATGTTACATCATTCTATTAAATAATCAGTAGCTGAAATTAAGCTACTGTAAGTTTTTGTTTCAGTTTATTTACAGAAAAATGGTATTTGCTCTTACACGTGTAAGAAAGATGCTGAATTACTTCCTTCTTTTTAGGAAAAGTATTTGCCAATACCGATGACTCCGTTTGTTTGCTGGGAATGCGGAGACGCAACCTTGTTTTTCAACCCGTGGCTGAGCTCAAGAGTGAAACAGACTTTGTGTACGTACGCACTGCCTGGTGGTAAACACCTCACCACAGCCTGCCTTGCACCACTTCAAACACTTCCCACCACCTTACTGCTTTTGCCTTGGGCCTGCATTCTCCCAGAGCCACTTGGATTGTTCACTTCTCTCTTCCCTTTGTGCTTTTACTCATCCTCCTTGCACTTCAGAGTCTCATGGTGAAGTCTGGGACTCTGCTGTCCTGTTAAGTAACTTTAATGTTATTGCTTTTGCCCTGATGCCTAGAATTACTTTACTTTTGTTACAGTTCAGTGGGGCAGCATTTTTGTGCCAAATTTGGTAGTATGCTTAACATCTTCCAGTAAGATCTGTTCGTTCCTTTGGGATTCTGTCCTTGATTCTCCTCATTTTGGGTCAGTGTTTACATCATCCCATGAAGGTCAGTGCCTGATCCCACATGTATTTCACCTCCCTGTTTTCCCCCCCTAGACACAGGATTCCCAAGGAGCAGTGGTGGCTGAAGCTGCGACCACTGATGAAGATCCTGGCCAAGTACAAGACCAGCTACGATGTGTCAGACTCAGGCCAGCTGGAACACGTGGCCATGCTCCCAAAGGAGGCTGAGACTGGAGCCATCTAAACACACACCACATTTAGATTGTTGTCATAGATGCACATTGTGTGTAACAATGCTTTAGAATCGTTACAGCTTTGTTTTGTAACATTTAAATTATTGTTCCAGCACTTTATGTGAAACAAGACGTTCAGCTGTCACACAGATTTTGTCCTGTTCGTGTGTTACATTTGAAACAAACCCTTGCATCTAATGGAAGACACCAGTTACCGATACTGCCCTTTAACAAGCAAGTGCAACACAGTTCTATGCACTCCGTAAGTTACTCATCTACTGCACTTTGTTTCAGAGTACTTACACCCCAAAAATAAGTGTAGATGGCTAGTTTTCGTGTTGAGTTACAGGATGTGCTTAATGTTTCTGAAGTGAAATAAAATACTGTTGCAAACATTACATGTGTGTTCACTCTCTTTTAAACAACTGGGGGAATAGCACTTAAAGGATTCTCTACACAAACCAGTGAAGGAAAAAAGGAACACCCCTTTTCCTTCCCTAACCCTGCAGGAAGTAGTCAGTCACACCAGGGCAAGTTTTTCATTGCCGATTCAGGATAGACTAGGAGTTGGAACAGCAATGCCTTGTACAGGAATGATAGAACTAGTTCTTGGATTTGGGAATGGGGAGGAGCAGCTTTAGCAACCTGAGATTTGGAAGGGTGCAACCTGGCCCATGCTTCATGTTTCCTTTTTTCAGAGCTTCTTTAAGATTATTAACCCTCCTTCCACCCCCCCCATACTGATCAAAAATGTTTTCTCTTGCAAGTTTAGTATTTACCTTGTTACAGTCCAGTTAACATAAAGTCATGGCATACTGAAATCTGACTGGATGTTGCTCAAACTGTCAAGCTAAACTGAACTTTATCTAAAATAGACTCCCCAAACTGATTAGGGATTCGCCCACTGCACTGCACTCTCAGCTTCGTGGAATGTACTGTCACAGACTGCTCAGGCTGGAGGTGGCTTATGCAAAAGCAGCTGGAATTACCACACCACAGAATGAAATCTGTCAGGATGAGAGACAGTTCTTTTTATATCCAACAGCAGACATGATTTCAAACAAAACACCATTTAAAACTAGAGTTTTACATATACAAAAATATTTCATTTATATAGTATTCATATGTGATTGAAGGAGTGAGGCTTCAGTAAAAGATTAAGTCTGTCTTTGCCATGCAGAGCTTGTAATTCTTGCTCTCAAATACTGTATGGTTAGAAAATTTTTCACATCGTTATTTTCAGAAGGGGAGCTTCTAACTGGTTTGGTGAACACTGTTAAAAAACAGCAATGAATATTTCAGCTGGACCATAGCACTGCTGAAAGTTACTAAAAAACCCCTAATGCTGTAGTCACACGGATTGGCTTGTTTTCTGTGGATGTTCAGCTGCAAAGTCATCGTTTGACCCATGAGGGATCTTTGGTGATATCTGCATTTTCTGGGCCAAGTACAGCTTGACCGCGAGTGCTCTTCCCAACTGCAAGGTACCTTGGGAAAAAAAAAGAAAGAAAGCCCATAAACAAGTGAGAAGCTGCTATATTCAGTTAACCATAGCTCTGCTATACAAGTTAAAAATACTCCCATCCCAGGAAGAGCGTCCTTTGCTACACACAACTTGTGTTTTGCCCAGTCATCACAAGAGTCTCTCCTTAACCCTGTACGTGGCCATACTGGAATTCTTACATTTACAGTGGTATTCAGAACTCAGAATGCTACAAGTGGGGTAGAACCAGCTCATATAGTGAGTGTACTCATGCTCCAGCCAGTTTCTGGACCTTTCAAAAGTAAATCAAACCCAATCTCCCACAAATTCAGAGTGTAGGATGGAGTTATATATACTAAAACATGCAATGAGCAGGATATAATTAACATATCCTTTTCCTTGTTACAGAAGAAAATACTGAAAGTAGTATGAAAGGCCAAGGGAAGAAATCCAGTGACTTAAATACAACAACTGAGCACAGGCTTACTTGTTTGATACATCAACCAGGTTATCACTGTTGACAGCAAAAAGTTGTTCTCTGTGCGACTGCTTCATTTCATCTGAAATCCCATATAGGAAATGACCCATTCCTAGGAAAAAGAAAACCATACATTGCCCGGGTGCACTGGAATCTGTCCCAGTGACGTGCAGGAATGAGAAAACTGCGATAGGAACATTTGCTGGAAAGGAATAGAGACAGGCTACCATCAAACCATTGTTCTCAGAGAATATCCAACTGAATCAAGCATTGTAAGTTAAAACCGGGGTGAGGTAGTAACCATTTCCTATTTAGGAAAAACCAATTTATTTTCGAAAATGATTTAGTTTGTCAAAAATCTGAACATAATGGTGGTCCAGGAAACTTAGACATAATTCATTCTGAAGAGTGTCAGTTTAACAACTTTTTAAACAAACTATCATGAACCTTCTATTTTTAGAACTTTTTAAAATTTCCAGTCGTGATATATGTGCAATGTGAAGGTTTGATCATCTTTTTGTACTACACAGAAATCTGCATACAAATGCTTTAATGCTTTTGTTTAAATACTTGCCCTACGGCGTTTTAATACTAAAATTAACATTATGGCTCCTTGAACAACCAGAGAACTCCAAAATAATAACAGAAAAGCTTTTTGTCAGGAAATAAAGGTGGCTGGGAGGACTTGGGTCAACTAGCCCAACCTCCTGCCCAAGGCAGGGCTCACTTCCCAGCCAGGTGAGGTTTTCACATCCATATGCACGGCCCAGTGACTCAAAAGCATGAAGCGACAGGCATTCTTTGCACCAGTTCCCAGGCCTCTGGAACAGCTCTCCTATTCAGTGCTCTGTTAAGATCTGTGTTCAAATGCCAAAGAACGTTCGTCATCCCTCCACTGACACCAACACCCAGTGTGCAGGCACTGCACTCGTGTGCACCTCGCACTGATTGCTTTTTAATTGCACAGACCAAAACCAGATTCTGTCAGGTAAAAGTCAGGTTAAATTGAAGTGTTCTTGTTTAAAAAGTTAGTGTTAATACAAGCACATTTTAAAATAATGCTAATCTTAACCTTTTAATTCCTTTGTGTATAGGAAGGAAATGTATTTATCAGGGCAAGTTTTGGATTGAAATTCAGCTGAAAATGAGGGAGGGAGGGAAGTGAAGAAAGCAAAGCTACATGTCAGTAAACTGAAAAGATGTGAAGATACTACCAAGGCATCATGAGTGTGCAGATCTGCAAAGAAGGCAACACCCTCCACCCCAGCAGACTTCTGTGCCTCAACTTCTTCAGAGAACATATGCACAAAAGGCTAGTGACATTCACAGTCAATATGCCTGCTTGAGTTAGGAGAATAATCCCTCAGCTCTTTTTGAATCAGAGGACCAGTATTTCTTTTCATTTGTCTGCATTTAATGCTTTCCAAACCTAAAGTAACTTCCTCTATCTACCTCCACCTGATGCAGAGGAGCAGTATGAACACAAAACTTCAGCAGAGCCTGAGTGCATGAGGTGCTTCTGGAAGGGAGCAACAGGAGCCAAGTGATTCACTGAAACTGCCATCATGTCTCATCTGCCAAACACAAATTTTATCATCTGACGCAGTTTAGCGAACTATTTTCTTCCCTTTAAACCTAAATTATAAAGTAAATAAACACTGACAGCCCTGGGAGGATGATGAGAATGTACCTTTATCTGAAGGAGCTATTGGTGCATCCACGGCAGCAAACACTGCTAGTTTAGCTTCATCAATATCTTGCTGTGTGAATTCTCCAGATTTGGCCCATTCAACTGCTTTTTCAAATGTTTTCAAAGTGGCTAATGAATTTGGGTCTCTTAGAAGAAAAAGAAAACATAAAAATTAATTACTTCAGTCTTACAAAATGAAAAACTAAAATTCCTTTGTTTGTTCTCACTTCATTTATAATTTACTATACATCACACAAATATACATGGGGAAAAACAAATTATAAATTTTTATGAAATTCTATAAATTTTATAAATTTTTTTTTTGTACAAAAAGAGGTTTTGGGGTTTGGTTTTGTGTTTCTTTTCCAGAAGAAAACAGTGTTACAAACCAAGCAGATTTGGCATTTTAGATACACAGGTGCAGAAGTTCAGCTGCCTAAAAGGAGTTCCAAGATGGTGTAGAGAGAAGTGGTGTAATAAAAACAGGTCAGGTAAGCCAGCACTGTTCACAGTGGGTTCAGAAAGCACCACTGCCATTACTGCCCACACCAGCAATATTTATGATATGCCCTATCTTCTCTCAGTTGCTTTTCTTGCCACACCTGTTTTTACTCTCTGTAAAACAGGTGCCACAGGTTAACTACTGCTGGCAAGTTAAGGACTTACTGCCAGGACAAGTCCTACCATGTTGAAGCTTCACAGAGAGGCCAGGCTGCTCAAACCTCAGTTAGGAATCCCGACCAAGCACTGTGCCAGGCTGCCTTTGGGCTAGGAAAACAACTGAAGCCAGGACTCCTTCCACACGACATTTCTAGTGGGGATTACAACTAGAATACCTCCAGCTCAAATTTCATCTGAAAGAGCTTTGGTAAGCCAAAGATGAGGTAACCATTCTGGACTGGCAAAAAAAGAGGAATAGAAAAGAAGGAGCAAGCAGTTCTAGCTCATCACCAGCAATGCTTTCTGCTGAATCTCTGATGATTTCAGCCAGTCACTGAAGGAAGCTGTGTATTTTCAAACTCAGGACCTTAGGGAACACCACCATTCTACTTCATGGTCTCAAATTTATAGCAGTCTTCAATTTCCTTTTTTAGGGCCTCCTTAACCCAGAAATAAAAAAGTGAAAGCCAGTTTTACATAAATCTGATACTGAGACAGTAAACACCAAAGTGCAGAGGTGCAGCAGTGGTTGCTACCAGCAGAGATAAATTAAGCCTTCTTCCCAAAGACAACTAACAAGAAAAAGTAAGGATGGGTTTATTAGGCAATCTAACTTCATCAGCACTGAATCACTTAATTTCATCCCTTTTATTTCTCTTCTTGAAAGACTGCTACAATGAAATCAAAAATAAGACACAGTCAAATGCAATCAGTGGTCCCCTCAGCCATCAAGAGGAAAGAACAAACCCACTGTTACCTGTAGGAGTAGAATGTGAATATGCCATTGTGACTAAGTTTAGCACCTCCACCGTAAGCCCCTCCTTTCTCTCTGATTTCTGTGTGTAGGAACTTAGCTGTCATCAACCGTGCGAGAATTCGAAGGCTGGAATGAGAGAAATAGAAGCAGCAAAGATGTGAAGTTAGCTGGGCAACAGTAATAGTCTCAACTGCCTCTAAAGCTCACCCAGATCCCCATTTGCAATGCACTGCTTCTTGTAACCTGTGACAGTAACAACAGCAATACTCAGTATTTAATAATAGCTGAATCACTGTAGGAGTGGCACTGAAGTGTGCTATATGCAATAGGACTCTCAACACAGAACACATCCAAGTAGGCAGGGCTGTTTATTCCAAGGTAGGGAATGGCAGCCCCTCATTACTTAATCTCAGCATTTACAGGGCTTCTCTGGGCCCAGCCATGCAACAGTTGCTTCGTAAAGATTTTGTGCCAAATGCACTGGAAATCATTTTCTATCAACACTCCATTTTCTGCAGTCAGCCCAACCCTTTCCATGCTGTTTTGTGCTGCACAGTGCACACAGAAGCTCCCTGATGTTCTGCTTCCCACCTGGCATAGTCTGCAGCCGTGTAGGGAACTGTTCGAATGCATTCCCCAACATAGTTCACTGGGAAGGGAAGTACAAAATGGGTCTTCATCTGGCACGGCTTGAAAGTAGGATCCTAGGAGAAGAACACATTATTGTCACAGTTAGCAGAGGAGACAATTTATCTATTTGAGAACTCTCACTTTGAGAACTAGGAAATTCTGCCAAACATACAGACACACAAATGCTAAAGGTACCAGTTATCCTACCTGGCAGCCAGTGACATTTTGCTTGTGCCTGTATCAGCAATTCAGTACAAAGAATTGCCTTGGAAAACTACAGGAGAGGGACACCATACATCAGCTACCCATCCTTGCACACCAGCTTCTCAGTGCTATGTATTTTGAATGACTACCAAGGAGTCTGGATTTGGCCATGGATTTACTTTGATTGAAACACGTGTTCATAACTCACTTGTGTCACACATATACATGGTCACTGCATTGTATCCCAATCCATCCACTGAATTCTAGACATTCAAAACAGAGTCAGAAACTGTAACCCACAAAAAAAGCAAACTATTTATGACAGCAGCTGTAGTATAAATTCCTGCTCAAACATCCCCTGCAGTAGACTCAATTTTTCCTTACAACCTCACTTCCAAACTTGCAGTCCTCTTCATGTCTCTGTGCCTCTGCAGAGCTCGCTCCTTTGCCTCTTTCACATGTACATCTGCTTTTGTGCTCACTTAAGCATGAGCAGACCCTTACACATGTCCAGTGCTGCTGTTTCAGAACTCCCCACCCTTTCTTAATTTCAGAAACCCCATCCCCAGCCCCTCACACAACTCTGGCTGGCTGAGCCAAGCAGAGCAGTGTATTTACAGCACTAATCAGCCGGCAAAACCTGGGCTGAGCTCTCTCAGCCCCTCTCTTCTGTAAGGAGAGCTCATGGTGTACTTTTCTTTCCTGTAGCCAATTATAGATCTTCATTTTCACTAATTCTCTTCAGGTGTCATTCACATTAAGAATCATTTAGAGAGGAAACCAAGGAAAGGAAGAGACTAACTGGAAGTGATTAAGTCTGATGGTCAGTTGTGGAACTGAAGGGCATGAATTGTGTTTCAGTGCTGTGCTGCTGTAGCAGCTTAAGATGGACCATTGTATCAGTAACAGCCCTGTAATACCAATATTCCCCACCAACAATGTACTTACATTAACTAATTTCCTTGTGATCTGCAAACCAGTAACCATTTCACTTCCCACAGGTTTCACTTCTGAAGATTTCTACAAGAGAGCCAGCCCTCATATTAAAAGATGATTTAACAATTTAGACCAAGACTACTACAAATGCAACCCCTTCCACTCACACTTGTTAAAGGCAATCATCAAACCATGCCTTCAGAAACATAAGCAAGGTACTCAATTACTTCTTTATATTTCCTACACAAATGACAAATTAATTTCCTTCCAGAGTAATCTGGCACTGAGATATCAAGACCCAGATTAAATGAGCCCATAAAGTTACAAACTATCATTTCACTCACGGGTAGGGAACTGGGAGCTTATTCTAGCCTCATCAGAAATTAAGACAGATCTGCACAGCAACAGAGCAGATCCTTTGTCAACTCCACTGAACCAAGCATATTTTGTGCCAAATGTCCTGAACACCCTGATCACAAAACAAATTCCCATGCAACTGAGGAACTGCACATCATGCCCTATTTGTTTTGGCCAACATTTCAAGTAAAGCTCAGCTAAAAAAGAAGTTACAGTTTTATGCAACAGGGGAAGGAAGAAAATCTTTTTCCACATCCCATGCCAAAGCAGTAACCCCAAGGTAAAGCTTAATAGCTGATCTAGAGCATTTCTATTGCCCACTGTATTGCAGTGACGACACTGCATGGCAAAACACAGAGCAGCTGAGCACAGAGATGACTGACAGATTTCTTCAGGCATCTTCATATGGACACAATATCTGAGTTCGAACTTCTGATGGCACAATGGTACTGACGTGATCAAGCCAACTGTATTGATGCCCTAATCACAAATGACAACTTCTCACCTCAATCACATGGGGACGAACAGGTTTTCGCTCTTTCTTACTTCTAGCTATGCCCTTCAGAAATTTCTCTACTTCTTTAGATGCTTCTGGTATCTGCTGAGGTGCTGCATTCACTGAACACCTGTCAAAAATACGTATCAAGTTTTTAAATATGGTTTTGTGTTTTCAGAGCGTCTTTTATAATTTGCACCACTCTGTCTTTCCAAACATTTTCTATTAAATCATCAGAATGTTAGGTCAGCAATCTCAGGTAAATCATTAACAGAAAGAAAGGCAAAATACTCAATCTAGCATCTGATGTGAAAAAAAAGTTACAGTCCAATTGCTATTCTTTTGCTTGACCTACAACACTTTCAGACCAAAAGCTGAGCAGTAGCTGTCAAACCACTTCTGTGCACAAGACAGGACTAGATCAGTTTTGCAAATAAAAATGTCTCTGAAGGAAAATAATGCCCTCTGTATCCTCTCTGTAAGGCAGCCCTACCAGTTTTGAACAGTACAGATATTTACATAATTTCGTTTATCATTTCATGCTTCAAAAAACAAAATTTTGCAACTTCTGTCACTTCAAACAGACCCATTTACGGAACTAATGCATCTGACATTAAACATCTTAATGTGCTCTCTTTACTTTTTCCAATATATGCATAAAGTAGGTTTCAGAATGTCACTGCTTTCCCTTTAGGAGCAAAACAAAAGTCCAAACCAAACTATTAATCTCTTACAACACATGTAACAGTATACAACAGTATTTGTCTAATGGGCACTATGAAGGGGAAAAAGGCAGATTTTTGACTATTTCTGTAAAATTGCACAAGTAACTTACAAGCTTTGGGTACAACAGTTACCTATGAAATTTGCTCTAAGTCCCTCTGAACAAAATGAGCTACCAGAGCTACCACTCTGTAAGCAAGGGGAAGTTAAATTAACATTTCTATAGTTTTTCCACAGACATCCCATTTCACAAAACCCCAGTATACCATGAGGTGCACTGAGAAAAGCACATTCACAGGCCATGGTCTCTCTTTAAGCAAAATGTCCCTTTTCTTTTTAGCTGGAACTCACCTGATGTTGTCACTATTTAATAAATACTTCTTAATGCGCGGTAGTTTGCGTAGTATTGGTTTAATATCAGACATTTCTGCTATTCTCTTCATCAACTTCACCTGTGCAGGAAGGGAAGGCAGAAAGACCACAGGTTGAATCAACAGGAAGAATTAACAAAAACCAGCCTGTAACTCCACAGTCAAGGATTTGGGCCTTGCTGAAGGGCATTATTAACTTCTCACCTGATCCATCCCACTGAACATTTCCTGCAGCTCTCCAGAAGGTGTAAGGTTTTTGCTGGCTCTAATAGAGGCATATAAATGCCCACAATCTGGAATGCCATTTGACAGCTCCTGGGCAGTCTTCTTAACCAGCACTCTGAAGTGTTCTTCCTCCTCAAATCTTGGGCTGAAAAAGAATAGAAGCAGGTCTCATGCAAAAGGACACCAACGAAATTTATTATCCTGAATCATTTCATCATCCCAAGTTCAACAATGTGCTTTTAAACTGCTGGTTTTCCATTTAATCCACTATATAGTCATGCTCTTAATGCAATACGTAAGTTTAGAAAGACATTAGAGACAGAATTATGAAAATAAATCCCAAAGTAGGATCTCTAGGTAGGAGAATGGTTGGGGGAAGAGTGAAAAAGAGAACCCCAAAACACATGCAAACCCACAAACAAACAAAACCCAATGTACTGTACTTGTTAAATATTTCACTCCATAAATGCATCATGTCTGGCAGATTTCTATCCAAGCACAGAGATGAAAAGAGCACACCCTGAAGGAAAAAATAAACAAAACACAAAAAACCCTTCACACAAGACAACCACAGCAATGGCCCAAGAAATGCCCAGTAACTTTTCATGGAAGTGATGCAATGATGCCAACGTAATGCTACACACCACAAAATCACTCTAATGCAGGCTGTGCTACTGAAATCAGAGCAGACATGAAATGTGACTGCTCTTCTAGCAAAGCAAGCCTGGAGATTCCTCAATTCCTTCTCCTCAACAGCAAGCAGCAGTTCAGAAACAAAATTTCCCATTTTTTCCCATCAAGTACAAGTTCTGTTCTGGGGTGCACCTTTCTGCAAGGGAATTCCCCTAATGTAACTCCAGGATCCATAGGGAGCAGACCCCCAGGACATTTGAAAAAATCTCAAGAAATATTGCCGGAACTGTTATGCCCAACCCATAGATTTAATGATGCTGCAAGCAGTGACATAACACGTTAACAGCAATCTCTGTGTGTAACACCACACCATCCTGTCCCCTACCCTCTGCTTCCAAAATTTTTTGGAGCACTCAAAAATATGGTAACAGATGCTAGTGAAGCACCACCTTAGACAGAACACTCACAACAAGCACTCCCCTTAACACAAAATACGAAGTCACTGTAATTACCTAATTTATATCTTACCAAAAAGGCAGGAGCCCTTTCATACACAAAGTTTTCAATGCACATTAGCTTGACCCTCTCCCTGGAAGCCCTGACTGACCCTTAACAATACAAATGTTACTGCAAGTGTAACATCTGCAAGGTTATGATTAATTTACCTGTTCATACACATCCAGGTGTGAATCATCTGGAATGATATGTGGGCTGACAGACATACCACCTGTTTTTAGTTCTATTTTCTGGGCTTGTTCCCTGTAATCAAGGGCTCCACATCCCATCCTGTGAAAAACAAGAGATTTGTTTCCCTTTTCAGTGTATGCCAAAACCAAAATCCACATAGCATTTGTAAAGTAGCCTGTTTAGGACAATACTAATTTAGCAACTAAACAGTTTGGGCCATTATCAAGCAAGCATAATACTTCATGCCTTATAAATGCTTTCCACCAAGCTTTTCAACTAAAGCATCCTGTTAATTTAAAATGCTGTATTAAAAAGCATGCTTTACATGCAGGCTTGCTACCAACATCCATATGAACTACATTAACAGCATCACATGAGCTGTTCTCATCAATAAAAAGAACATATTCCTGCAAGCCCAGGTCACTTTTTCTGCTCTTTGCTCCTCTTTCCCCTGTGATGGAGTCACTGTTTCTGTCCCCACATGGCAAAACTGGGCCAGAAGTCTATTCAAGTGAAAACTTTAATCTCTGCTAGGTTATTTTTCATTTATACGAATTTTCAAATCTGTTGAGGGAATGCTCATGTTGACACCGGGCAAAAAGGCAATGCAGAAAGTGATGGAGAAGGGGAAGCACTCTGGCAACTCCGGGGAATAAAGAAGACAATTTTCTGCAGGAAACGAACTTATCAGCATTTCCCTTTTATAGTAAGAACAGGTGCTGGAATTATTAAAGTCAATATTGGTGTTCTGGCAAGCTGTATTACAGCCTGTTGCTTCAGCTTGTAAGAAAGCAAACCTCTCACTTGGTAATGACGTTGCAGAAGAGTGGCACATATGGTTTGAGCTCCTCAGGAAGCGTGTTCAAGCTGGAAACAGCTCGGAAATAAACCACCCCATTGGTTGGCTGAGCACAGTACTGGACAGGAATTTCATCAGCTAGGGATAAGAAAACAAAGTAAAGAATAACCAGCAGCTTCCTACTACAAACACACAAAAGCAAAACGGTTTCTTACAAGAACCTCCCATTAAGAATAATTTTCTGTTGGTGTTTCAGAGACACTCCTTATTTAAATTTTGCACATTATACTGAACACTGGACCAAAGGGGTTTTACTGTTTCTCTCCATGGTAAGGTAATGGACACCTGGACAATTTGAAAAGAGAATTCTTCTAATAGAGGTCATATTTTAGAGGCAACATTCGAATAAAAAAAGCAGTAATTTGTTTCTGAACAAGTCAAGAAGTTTTTCACTCTTATTTTTGCCTTTATCACTTCAAAAGCTGAGGAAAGCAGCTTCTTGCACTGTACACTCCTCCTAAGCTAGGCCATTAAAATATGTATGTTAGAATTTTCACAAAACCAGGTCATTTTTTGCATCAAAATTATACAGTCTTGACACTTGCTGGTAATTTTTGAAGAAAAATGTCTGCTAGAAATATACTACAGAATGGTATTTACCTGCAAAATTTTGACAGAACTGTAACAAAATTCAGATCTACCATCTCCTGTCAATCCATGGGGAAACCCCTAGGAAAGCAGGGAAAAATGACAGTAACTTTTTTTTTCCCCCATGGCTCCTGCATATAATATTCTGTAAAAAATGGGTAGGGAGGGACTGCAGTAAGGAAGACTCGCTGCACCAGCTGCCAAGAGTTCTGCAACCTGGGTAAGCCTCTGGAAAGTGAGGAGATTGCTCAAGAGCACTGAAAGTGCCTCCCAGAGACTCCTCTGACTGCAGGGCGAGGTGGAAGTGTGCCTGCAGCAGAGAGCTGCCATCAGGAGCTCCTGCCAGCCCTGGGAAGGCTGGGAGGCTGTTCCATTTTGCCCCTCAGAGGGAACAGTTCTGCAGATCCAGAGCTGTGTCTGCCCAGAGGGGCTGGGCTGGAGGAAAAGGAGCACAGATATGGGCCACAAAGCCAGGCGGGGCAAGGGGCCACAGCTGGGCCAGCAGCCAGGGAACAACCCAACAGTGCTGCTCTTTGGGACACGAGACAGTGGTGACACCAACCTGTGAGTGTTGTCTCCAGCACAGTGAAGGGGATTTTGGGCTCGATGTCAGACACTTTTAAAGCTGGCAGACAAGAGGTATCCTGAGGTTTGCTCTGAAGAGCAATTAATTCCAAACCTAGTAAGGAGAGAGTACCAAATTGTCATTTTCAGCTTGTAGTGAAAGTGCTGTCAAAACCTAAAACCTACTGAGATGGTGCAGACCATAAAAAGTCAAGAGTAAAGTTTGGAGTCTTCTATCCACAATTTTGCAAATATTCTACTAAAACAAATTCTGCAGATTATTATGTAACAACAGCAAAGAGAACACTCTTGTTAAATTCTCTTTCCAATCCCCTCTTCACAACCTGTTTACAGTAACATGTAATTTAATCTCTGAAGAAATGACACCTGCCTATCTGTCCTGTCACTCAGTTCTGCAAGCATCGACCCAGACCTAGCAGATAAGAAGCTTCTTTCTAACCCAGTCTGCTCCAGTTCTTACTCAAGTGCTCTGTCAGAACACTGATGCAGCTAAATTGTTGTGATTACTTTCATATTTCAGCCTTTCAGATACTAGCTGGTCACCTCTGAGTACTCTCCAATTTATCTCTGTAAGTAGAAAGCCTCCTTTGATTTTGTGTTCCCTTATCTCCTGTCACACACTAAAGCTTCAGAAGATTAACACCACATTTTTGGAGGATTTCTGTTACTAGACACTGCTTTACCAAAATTAGATGACTGCCCACGGTTTTCAAGTGTAAGTTATTCTCCAGAGTAAGTTAAACACAGCATTACTTTTATAGCTGGCTTTTTAACCAGAAAATATAAGAAATATAATTAGAAAATACAAGTTTAACAGGAGCATGCCCATAAATTAACAGCTTCAAGGTACATGATGCTATGTAAGTATCTGAAGGGAGGGCGCCAAGAGGATAGGCCAGGCTGTGCTTGGTGGTGCTGAGCAAAAGGACAGGAAGCAATGGGCAGAAACTGATGCACAAAAAAGTTCCAACTGAACATGTCGAAGAACTTTTACTGTGCAGTGACCAAGCACTAGAACAGATTGTCCACAGAGGCTGTGGAGTCTTGCTCCCTGGAAATATTCCAGAACCCTCCGGAAGCAATCCTGTGCCGTGTGCTCTAGGATGTCCCTGCCTGAGCCAGGAGGTTGGCCCAGATGACCCACGGCTGTCCTTTCCAATCTGACCCATTCTGGGATTCTCTGAATTCATCTTCCACTTAGTGCAAGTTAACGTGGGAAAGAATAAGCAGAATGGTATTTTAAAACTACTTCCTTTCCTCTGCCCTAATGAAGACATTGATCATTCTATTCTTAAGTGTTAAAACTAATGGAATATACCAATCATACACTGTAGTGTAAGCACTGCACAGCCCTGTAACACATATACACAAAATTTCAATAAAAAGCCCCCATCCCTTTCAGAGTAAATGCTGGAGAGTGCCTGAGAATTTAAGATATTGCACAGAATAACAGCTAAAAAACTGTTATACACATAAAAATGTGAAAAAGCAAGTTAACCTTTTTCAAAGATTTGGGTTTTTTCTTCTTCAGAAAGTGCATTGACCTTTTTTTCCAGCTTTTCTGCTTCCATTTTAGCTTGTTTATCATGGTAGTCTTCCTCTGGACTCATCGACAGAGTCAATTTGTGTGGATTATCCTGCAGAAACATATCCCAAAACAAAGCATTATTAATTCTGAGGGCAACTTCCTTGCCTCAGATTATTGCTCCATCAGCAGTAGATGAAACAGCCTGTACATCATTTGGCTTGCATGTTATCAAAAGTATCCCAACCACACAGACTGAATCCTTGGTTTCACACAGGAGAAGCTGCTGTATGGGTGGGGAAGATGCAGCTCACCACAAGAACAAGCACCAACAGCCTTCTGCAAAGTTTCAGTCTGGAGTCAGAATCCCTCAGCAGCACACAGTACTCATTAAATCAAGGTTAAACACCTGTACATAACGCTACAGAGCTACACGCTGTCAGTTTTACCCGGAGAGTGTTTTAAGTGGGCAATTTTGTTAAATGCAGGAGGGTTTGATTAAACACCTCTTTCAACGTGCCCAAGCTTGAGTGCACAGAGATCCCATATGATGTAAAATGTGCATGCCTTATCCTGCTCAGAAATGCTTTACACATCAACCTTGCTGCCACAGAACTTCAGGCATTACACAAGAGTCACAACTGCTGCTGAATTATTGTTTATACCAGACTGTGGAGTTTTAATATCAAAATTACTCAAGCAGCTTCCATTTTCCTTACTAGGAAAGGGAGGCCAGTCAAAAGACAGTGACCTGAAAAACTGCCCATTTCAATGTAGGAGTCAAACAGCAACATCTGCCACTGTAAGACACCACCAACAATGTGGGACAATGTAATCAGATTCTGTTTTATGAGTTTATCTCCCCTGTGTCTGTGTGAAAAGACTACAGAAACCTGACTACAGAGTTAAGGAGGGAAATGCAAAATTAACCAGCCATAGTAAAATGGACAGGATGAATGGCATTCTCCCCCTTGCTCCCTGCCTGCTTGCTTTAATAGTTTCCCAGCACAAGGTACAACAGTGCATAATTTTATGATGTAAGAACATCCAACTATTCCCATCATTTCCTACCGGGTCATGCCTTTGCCTCAGCCCCCTCAACAAATTGTATAGTAAAGAGAATTCACAAAAATACTGTACCTGCATTTCTTCCCTACAGAATCCAAAACTTTAATAGCTCCCTACTACCTCCAGATACTACTAATGCCTTTAGGAAAACTGATTTCAATTGATGCCACTGTTTCTTGTTGCTTTTGAGTATATTAGAACCAAGATTTACTTCAATCAGAGTGGCAGTTACTTACAATAAATCTGCCTTTCAAAACAACTTAAACAAGTTACTTAGGAAAAAAAAAACCCAAACACAAACCCACCAAAAAAGCATACAAACAAACAAAGCCAACAAAACTCACAAAAAACCCACACCACTTTTGCATTGCCATCACTGGATTTTTTTTTCTGGCATTAACTAATTCAGGGCTTCAGAACTATTCAGTGTTATAATGCCTTTACTGGTTATTTTTATTTCTGCAAAAACTCCAGAAGAACATATGGAGAGGAAAACAAGAAAAAGAGCAGAAAGTAATTGGCACTGACAGCAAAATTCAGACAGCAGTTCAATGAACATGAGGAGAACCAAGACAATCTTACTTGTAACCAAACCCTTTTCAAGGAAAATGAGATATACCTTGCTATGTCAATACTAAAGAACATGTAACTAGGTCCAGAATTCCCTGTTCACATCTGAACTTCTCATCAGGAAACACCCATGTGCATCAGGAATCACAGTTTGGTAAAATATTAGCATTTTATTAGTTTTCTACTCGGTGTGGTTCTGAATGACCAACCAGATTTTTTTTTTCCACTTTGAAAAGTTTTCACTTAAACCATTTACAATTAACATGCTTCATTCAAAAGTGCCACTGTTTAATCTACACCTAGAAACAGGCAATATGGTGATAAAAAAAAAAAAATCAGTCTTCAGTTTAACTTCAAATACAAAACTGTGATTTGAAAATTAATACAAGATAACTTTCCATAAGTTTGCCCACCTTGAAGTACGTTTTAACTTTTTCCTGAAGAAATTTGGGATTTTCTTTAAGACGCTGCCTGAACCGAGAGACTTTATCTGCAATCTTCAGAAGCTCCACTGGATCCCCATCTTGATTCCAACATGACGCTATGTACTGAAACAGAAATAATAATTAGGTAAGCAGGACAATCCATCTGCATTTCTCTAACTGACAGCATCTGTGTTCCAAAACCACCTTATCACTTATACTTGAATAGCAGACAGAATGAGTAGTGCTAATGTAGCCGTAGGAGGGGAAAAACATTGTTCAGATTAAGGTTCTATTCCATCATCTCCTGTGTCCTGTTCTCTCTATTCCTGCCTCTAATTTCATCATACCAAACCACCATTTTTTTTATTACTCTTTTTTTGCATAGGTGTGTATATCTGGAAATATACTGTATGATTCTTTACTCCCTCACATTTAAAATTAATTTTTCAGCTCAAGAAAGAAGGAAAACAGAAACAGGTGGTATAAACAAAGCAGTACATATATACTACGGTCTTGTATCAGCTAGATGAAATGATTTATAGGAAGGTGACTCCTACAAACATGTGAAGTATGTAAAATAGATGGGACTTTGGAGAAAGAAAATACTAAATAACCAGAAATATCCCCAATACATTTCTTTTATTCTCTAATTTGACACTATCAAGTTTGCTCAAATTGCTATCAAAAGTTCTCCAAAAACACAAGTGTAAGATGACAAAAGCTTCTCCATTTCTACTCTGTGTGAATGGGGAAAAAACCAAAACCAAAGCAAAGTATAAAAATCCCAAGACATATGGAAAAAAAAAAAGCCTCTAACTGTCAAATCCACCTTATCTTTTCTTACCTCTTTAATTACAAGCACGTATCATAAGCCTTCAGCATTTTTTAGTAATAACTATTTTTATCTATTCTGTGGAAATTCCCTAATACGACACAAAGCATAGTATTCTTTCATACCATGCCTGAGTTAATTCCCTTGAAATAAAAGTAGTCACTCTTTATTTGAGGCTTCTGTGGGGTCATTACAACAATTCAGTGCTGGTTCTCAGTAGGCAACTTAAAAAGTTTAACCATACACCTAAGAGCATTGTCCACGCAGTTCTTGGAACACTGACAGGCTTGGGGCCACAACCACTTCTTTGGTGTCACGGTTCATCCCTGGCTGGCAGCTCAGCTCCACACAGCCACTCAGTCCCTGCCCTCACAGCAGGATGCGGGGGGAAGATCAGAAGGAACCAAGTAAAGGAACTCATGTGTTGAAATAAATGCAGTCTAACAGGTTAAGCAAAAGCTGTGTGCAAGCAAACCAAGGAACTCATTCCCTGCTTCCCACAGGCAGGCAGATGTTCACCATCCCCAGGACAGCAGGGCTCCATCACACGTAATGGTGACTTAGGAAGACAAACCCCATCACTCCAAACATCCCCTCCTTTCGTCTTCCCTCAGCTCTTACTGCTGAGCATGGTGTGGGACATCCCTTGAGTCATTTGGGGTCAGCTGTCCCCTGATGTCTCCTCCCAGCTCCTTGTCCATTGCCAGCCTCCTCACTGGTGGGGTGGGGTGAGGTGAGAAGCAGAGAAGGACTCAACACTGTGCCACCACTGAGCAGTAATGAGAACACCCCTGTGTTATCAGCACAAACCAGGCACACAGCCCCCTTCCAGCCACTGGGAAGAGATTTAACGCTATCCCAGCCCCCTGGGAGAGCTTGTTCCAATGTTTGAGCATCCTCTCGTGAACAGCTTTTTCCTAGTATCAGAACTGATGTCACCTTTCTTGACTTTCACAGGACCTTTGACAGTCCCACACAACATCTTTCATCACTAGACTGGAGAGATATGGGTTTGATGGATGGACTATTGGACAGATATGGAATTGGCTGGATGGTGACATGCAAGCAGTTGCATTCCAATGGCCAGCATCCAAAGGGAGGTCAGTAACAAGTGCTGTCTGTCCCTCAGGGGTCTGTACTGGGTCCAGTACTATCCAACACCTTTATTAATTACACAGCCAGTAGCACTGAGGGCACACTCAACAGGTTTGCAGATGACACCAAGCTGAGACATGTGGTAGACACTCTGGAGGGAAGGGATGCCATCCAGAGGGACATAACAGGCTTGAGGAGTGCATCCATGCGAACATCATGAAGTTCAACAAGGCTGAGTGCAAGGTCCTGCACCGGGGCTGGGGCAATGACAAATAATCAGTACAAGCTGTGTGGTTTAAGGTTTGAAAGCAGACCTGAAGAGAAGGGCTTGGGGATATTGGTAGATGAGAAATTGGAAATGAGACCACAATGTGCGCTCACAGCCCAGAGAGCTGATTGTATCCTGGGATGCACCAGAAGAATCAGGGCCAGCAGGGTGAGGGAGGTGATTCTGCCCCTCTACTCCACTCCCACTAGACCCCACCTGAAGTACTACATCCAGCTCTGGGGCCTGCAGTGCCAGACATAAAACCTGTTAAGAGTAGATGCACAGGAGGACGACAGAAATGATCAGAGGGTTGGAACACCTCTCCTACAAAGACAGGCTGAGAGACTAGGGGTTGCTCAGCCTGGAGAACGAGGTGGCTTTGGAGAGACTTTATTGGGGCCTTTCAATATAAGAAGGGGGCTTATGTGAAGAGAGACTTTTTACCACACCCTGTACACACAGGACAAGCAGCAACAGTTTTAAACTGAAAGAGGACAGGTTTAGATTGGACACAAAGAAGAAATTCTTTACTGTGAGGGTGGTGAGACAATGGAACAGGTTGCTGACAGAAGCTGTGGGTGTCCCATTCCCTGGAAGTGTTTGAATGTCAAAAGTGCTCTGAGTAACTGGATCTAGTGAATGATGGCCCTGCTTATGGCAGAGAGGTTGGAAACTGGATGATCTTCAAAGGTCCCTTCCAACCTAAACCCTTCTATTATTCTATGACCACTTTAGTTATAACTAGGTCCCTTTCAGGCCCTCTTCAAAGTCAACTTCCGAAACATGACTTCAGGGAAACAAACTGAAACATAACTCTCCTCTGTGGGAGTATTAACACTAAATGCTGCAAGACTGGTCTTTAAAAGCAAGAAATATTTAAGAGCTTTCTGTTCTAGAATGAAGGCATGGCAGTTGCATCAACTTCAAGACTTAAAAATGTTGAAAGATAAAGTTATATGCATAAATATTTCAACAGACAGAATTACTCACAACATCTGAAGACATGCCAGAAAGTACCAGCTATCAAAGTCAGGCCTATTTTGCCAGATTTACCATGAAACATGACAGACACTTAAATAGCCACAATTTGCCTATTTGGCTGCATGGCAATCTGATTTGAAACAGCTTTTGTTTGTGCTCTCCCATTTACAAATCTCCTGTTACTCCAGGGCTCTGCTTCTTTGCCTAACTGTATACAACTAGGAATGAAAGCCTGCTCACACAAAGAATATGCATCACCTGAGAGACAGAAAGCAAAAGAGCCACTAAGCAACTGAGGTTGCTGCAGAGCAGAAAGGAGCAGAGGAGATTAAAGAATGAGTGGCTCCAGGAGACCTTGATTTCCACAGTGACTGCAAATACTACACCTCACTTATTCCAAATTTGACTTGCAGACTTCTTCAAGACACAACATTCTGCTGTGTAATGTGTTTTCCATAACAGTTTGATATCAAAATTTGAGGTCAAGAATTGCATTAGTGTACATTTTCCCTTGTGAATCTAGAAATTAACTTACAGCAGTACAATCCTAAAGTCCACAGAAAAATACAGTCCTTCTATTTGGCTTTTAGAAAATACACAGGCATCTAGCCAAAACACACAGTTCCCAGAGCCAGTATGATATGCCCCTCACAGAAGTAACCAGTACAACTGCAATCAAAGCTGCTATTCAGGCAAAGACAACAGGCTCACTGCCTGATTAACTCGTACAGTGAGAAGTCCACAGACAGTCTGACAGCTACTGAAAAGAAAGAAGAAAAATGTACACAAAATGACAAAGGAAGAGCCCTTAAGCGGAAAGTTTTACATATCAAGAGCCTACAAAATGACCTCGTATTTTATAAAGACATAGGTAGTACACTTCTTTTTAATCATTCTTAACAAAAACACACACAGACTTACAGATGTCAGGGCAAGTCCAAAACTTGTAGACTGATGCTTCAACTGTATTTCAATTTTGTGAAGTAGAGCTTCAATCCTATCTTCCTCAAATCCTTTTCTAAGGCGATGAGAGAAAGAAATCATATCCATTAACACTGAGCACTTTAAGTGAACTTAGGAAAATGAATTATTATATCAATAAAGGAAGCATTAAAAAATAACATCTTTCACACTGAATTAAATTGATACAAAATAATCTTATGTTGTGTCATTTAGAGAAACAACATCATTTATCTTCTGAAGGTTACGCTGATGAGAATAAGCTACAATAAAGGAAGCAGCAGATGCAAGTTTAAAGAATATTGAACAATATTACTTCTGCCTTGGTGCCTTTATTGTAATATAACTAGATTTTTAAGGCACGTTATACACAAGTCTGTATTATTACAAGCCTACATATTATTACATTAACTAAGAGTATTCTTAAAAATTTAGCATTACTCACACAATAACTTCATCGACTGTTCTATCAATTATCTGTTTCACAGTATCAATGTCTCTTTCAGCAATACCCTGTAGACCCACACTGAAATAAGCTTCTCTTGTTGAGCCATTAAACCTAGAATAAAACACACCCAGCTCAGTGACAAGTACTTAAGCATTAAAGCTGCCAACAAAGGCAGGAGAATGGGAAAAACACCTGTCATTTCCACATACACACAAGATTTTAAAAGCTAGATAGAAAATCAAATAATTACCAAAGAGGCAAGAAATGGAACTTAAAAGCATTTTCTGTTCAATTTCAGTAGTAGTATAGCCACTGTTATGAAAACATACAGGATATGGTTTTAGAGAAAGCAAAACAGCTACAGAAGTAAAGCTGGTATTTTCTGTTCATCTTCCCATTCATCTGTAATTTCTTTCTGGTAAAGAAGTCTCTCTTTTTAAGGTGAAAATTTCAGCTGCATGTAACACCAAACATACATTCTGCTTAAGAAGGTGAGTGGAATGGTACTTCTAAAGCAGTATTTGCGAAGTAAGTGGTTAAAGTGAATTTTTCCATGTTTGCTGCAATTATTATCAACTGCATTAAAAAAAAAAAATTACAAGTATAAAGACAATTGTGTCCAAGCTGTCAGGCAGGGTGAATCATAGAGCTCATCTTTAGAGACAAATTGGCACTTGCAGAAATACAGAACACCCTGCAGTTCAAACCAAAGCCAACAAAAAAGCAATAGGTGCTCATCCACTCCTAAACAACCACTATTCCATGTCTAAAAGCCACTGAAGGAATTCAGTGACAGGCTCAGGCACTGGATTCTGAAATACTCATCTCTGGACTCAAACTCATTCTTGTAGATTCATCAGTACAGTCGCTAAGGCAAATTAAAGCCAGCTCACTGAACAGTTCAGTCCCATATCAATCTAGCCAATCTGGAAAAGGCCCACATGACAAAAAATACAACATAATCTCTACTTCAGTGTCTAAAGATGGATTTCTACTGGCATGCTCTGGAATATTAAGACGTCTACATGGCATTGGCATGCATGAGACAGGACTTGCAGGAAGCTAATTACTTCACGTAAAGAAGGTTGAGCCAGGCAGAGTAAGACATTAAAATCACAGGTGAGCATAATAAGGTTTCCCACTCAAACACTTGAGAGTCACTGGAGAAAAAGGCACGATTTTTGTCATCCTCAAGTCTAAAAATCAGTCAGATGAATCATGCCTGGAAGACACTTCTTTCCTTGTGCTGACACAAAAGGAAAAACATGATGAGCAGCTGAGCCTGAGTTTGGTACAGACAATGCACCCACCCTCAGCCGGCAGCACAAAGTGCGCTCAGGAGATGGGCTGGGAGCTGCGGTTTGAGCAAGTGTCAGCTGAACCATCCTTTTGTACTGAGGTGATGGCAAGTTAACAGCACCTAACTGCACAAAGGTGTTTCTGACAAACCTACCTACTACTAAACCATAGAATTAAAGCAAAAAAAGCAACATGGTACAGAAAAGAGCGCAAACTCTTCTGAGTAATACTTAATGTCCAGGATGAAAAACCCAAGTAAATTCAGGCACTGAAGGTATTCCATGCTTTATTCCATCTATCCATTTTTATCATTCCTAAGATGTAAACAATACAACTTTGATTAAACCAACTTAGCTTCTATCCAAGTACTCTGACAAGCCAAAAGTTACATTTGAGAATTCTTTACAGTTCACCTGGAGAAATTCTTAAGATATTTTAATATTAAAAATAAGATTATTCTGGTGTAAACTGCCTGTATGAGAGATGAGTTCTTCCAACTTACTGAGCGTTTTTTAGCTTTTCTACATTGCTTATAGCGATGAAATGTGAATCGCAACACTTACCCAACATCAGGAGAAAAATCCGTACCAACTCCAGACTCAATTAAGGCTTTGTAAAAAGGAGAATTCGGCCCATCAACCAACAATGAAGACAACAGGCTTAGCGTGAATGTTTCAAAAGTGTCTGTAATACTGAAGAAAAACTGTTAGTTCTTAAAAAACCGTATGTGACACCCAGTATCACTGAGTCCATTTCAAAAGAACTAGAAAACAAAGGCAGAGGGAGCAAGGGAGAAATACCTGTCAGCTATGAACCCTGCATCAGACCTTAGGGAACTAGGAGGGCTCTACACCTTTCACTTGTTATAACTACCAGGAAAGCAATTTAAACTGGGCTGCAAGGGGAGGTAAGTTAGTAGTAGGGTCATACAGAGCAGCCTGCACATGGCAGGGCCTTAAAAGGAAGATGGCATTTAAATGTCTCATCCACTGAACAGTTCTGTAAAGTAACACCTGATTTTCCTTTTGTCTGCTAAAGCAAATTCTGTTTAGCAACTGAACTTTTATTTACTAAAGCAAGATTTGTCTATTTTCCCACAGCATTATATCCGTTAAAGATGACATTTATCAAGAGGGATTGGAGACAAGAAACATGTCTGCACCTTGCTTAAAGACCTAAAATGAACCTTTTATTCAGAATTTCATTTTGATATACTTACTCTGTCAACAAGTAGCTGACACTGACAGTGGTCTGCTTGGAAGGATCAGCAGCAAAGGAGTCTAAGCCACATGTTACCCTGTGTTCTCTCTATAAAATATAATAAATGATACACACTAAACTCAGAGCAGAAGTTACAAACAAAAAATGACTGCTTGCATCTTCATAGTATCATCTTTCCAATGACTTAAAATAATTTTACAGATTCTCATGAGTAAATTCAACATCCATGAGCAAATACACAAATACAAGACATCTTGAAAAATATGAGTGGTATCTCAATTTTTAAAAGCGGACAATATAGGAGAGGTTGAAGAAAGTCTGGCCATAAATAACATTCTGAGCTGTTTTCCAAAGAAATGTTTACCGTTCTGGACAAGCCAGGGAGGAAACAGAGAGGCGGTGAGGGAGAGAACATGAAAATTATTTTTGACACCAATGTTTGGAAGATTAGATACCATTAGAAAGCATATTTCCTGACATGAAGTATCAGTACTTCTTTCATTAGCCCTAATTGCTTTCCATTAATAAGTTCTTCAGTGCTTCAAATGACAAGGGACTTGAAAACTGGAAATAAACAAAACAAACAACTACAGGCAATCATTACATTACTGAAACTCAAAAGTAACTGTAGTTTTTCTCCACTGTAATGAAAAATAAAAATACTTCAGCTCATTTACACAATTCTAAACAAAACAGTTACTCAAGCAGGTTGGATTAAAATATTAACCTGGGGTTTTTTTGGTTTAGTTTTTTTTCTTTGGTTTTTTTTACTTACAGGCTTTGCCCAGAGTTTCTGTTTTGGGATGTCAGTATTTGATTCAATTCTTTCAAATTTTACCAATGCTTCCTCATGTATTTGCTTCAGATGTTGCTCCAGTGGAAAATTACCGTAAGTGAAAAATCTGCATTTCAAATAAAATATTGGGATTAAGCATCTGATTTAATATGAAATTTACAGTAGCAACTTATATTATACTCTGAATTTCACATGCTTTCCAGTAATTCAGTTACATCTGGAGTGGAACATAGTTTGGTGGGTCTTCAACCTAGGGGTCTTACAATCCGCAACATATATATAACTCAGAGAGCTCTTGATAAAAATCCACATTTCTCAGCTTGTGGGCCACAGAATACCTTATTATTTTCACTATGTTCAGTTTTATTATGTTCAAATTTGTTCAGCTGAAAGAATATACAGTGCTCCAGAAAAAAAAAAATTAGTAATTGAAGCCAGAAACCCTGTGCTCCTAAGTTTCAGAAGATTAAATTCTTACAGTCCTCACACTTTAAATATAAATCACAATGATCCCTGTCCTAGGTTTTGTATGTCTATAAAACATGATTGGGTTCCATGGGTCACTTCACTAAACACACTCCTGTACCTACAAGACTTCCACTGGACCAAATAGGAGCACAAGGTATGCCTCAGGAAAATTTCATCCCGATTAAAATCTCAACGTAAGTACAGCAGAATACTTGGGATAATGAGAAAAATCAACGGATTATAAATTCACTGTCATGACGCAAACTGATACTGCACGAGCGAATTAATCAGAGTAACAGACTGGCCACAAAATTACTACAGAAGAAACAATTATTTCCCTGCATGTAACTTTCAAATTGACTTCAAGTTTAAATACCTTATTAATACCAACCAGATCAGTACCTGAATCAAATGACTATCCGTTATTTAGAACCCATTACAGTAATATGTGATGCAGGAGGAAATTACATCATTCATTTGTAACTTCTAACTTAATCTGTGTTACTTCACAGAGGACAGGAACTCTTAAGACTCATCTGTGCTGATTGTGTGTCAGCTCCCTAACATTATTGCTAAATATTTGTCAGTATGCTCCCTTTCCCCCCAGCTCATATGAGTTCAAATCAATCAAAAATCACCAAAACACATCCTCATGATCAAGCAAACAGATACACCTGAGAAAATTAGCCACCTTTCTTTCCTGCTTTCAATTCACTCTTCACTGCTCTTCCTAGAATAAATTCCTTGCTTCCATGCTGTTCTAGCTGTTGGAGGGCACAGGTTATCTTTATTGCTGGCCATGTGGATAAAAACACTGTGCTGCTGGTTTTCCCCTCACAAAAATATAAACAAAGCACTAACTCAATAACCTAGGAAATTAGTCACCGATTTGACATACCTGGAATTGCTTGGATGATAATGTGTAGCGTGAAACTGCTTAAGCTGCTCCCATGTAAGGTCAGGAATACACAATGGATCTCCACCAGATATTACACCGTAAGTGTGATCAGGAAGGATTTTGTTTTGCATGTGCTGAGCAAATATCCTCTCATTATCTGTCTTAATAGGACAACACCGCATTTCAGTGAAAGCCATCAAAACACATTTTAAAGACAAAAGGTGCTCAATAGTAAGACCTCAGAGCTCCAACTTACACAACCCTCCTCCCAAAAGCAAGTTCTGCAGTCCCACATACTTTAATAAAACTAGCTATGTTTCCATGCCAATATAAGAGAATATTTTACAATAAAATCCATTAACAAGGTGCTGTTTTATACATAAACAAACTTTTGACAGGTTAACTTTAAAAAAAAAAAATCGATGCAACACTGTTGACTTTACTGAGGACTTAAATTTTCCAAAGGAGGAAGGGGAATCTCTACTGCAATAATGCCATTGATAACTGAAAGCTGAAGCTACTTCACCATCTGCAAGATCTTAAACCAAACATTCACAAAACTTACAAATGCCCCTTTCATCTCATTAAAAACAACTCCTTTGAAGACCAGAGGTGTCTGAGGATCAGCTGGGTTCTCATGTTCTAACCTCCAACCTTCTTGCCTGAAAAATTAGTAAGAACAAGTGTTGAGAGCTTGAAGGGTTTGTTGATTTTGGGGGGCTTTTTTTTTTTAATTTAAGGTTTGCATACATCTCAAACTGTCTCACCAGAAATCTAGTTGACGTAAACATGGAAAGAAAGCTGCATCCAAGTACACCGATAGGAGATTCTGAAAGTCCTTGGGATTTTGTGTTGAAAATGGATAGAGTGTGTAATCACTAGCTGCATATAAATAAATGTAAAAATAATCAGAATTTTAGAAAGTCTACGATGCATTTTGCCCTCATTAATTTTTAATTTCTCATTCACATAAATAACTGGGAGAGAAGAAACATACTAAATGAAATGTATTTTTGCTGAGGAATACACAGACATTTAACACTGCAGCTATTTTACCACGAAAACCATGCTTCAGCCATATATCCATATAAATAATTAAATGTATTATTGTATACTATACAGCTCCACCTCTATCGGGACTTTGTAACTGACAAATGAACAAGATTTATTTTGTTGTCTTGCCTTGTCAGTTTTTTAATATCTCACTCACAACATTTACACCCAATAATGATGGCTCCCCAAAGTCAAATTAAGGAGAGCCAACAGATAGCTCTACTGCAATAAAACCTCATGCATTTTAAGTGATATTATTTCCTTTGGGCTTACCTGTGAATGCATTCATAAAAGTGGACAGTGACCTGTTTAACATTTTAAAGAAGGGATCTCTGCAGGGATACTTTTGGGAACCACATAACACCGTGTGCTCCAGAATGTGTGGGACCCCAGTGCTGTCCATTGGAGTGGTTCGGAATTGGATACTGCAAGAAGAGAGCATGGAGAGAGATGAAGTCATTTGTGAGGAGAAGTCCACCCACTCCTACCTGCACCTGTGATTTATGGGAGCATCATCACTGGCTAATAGCTAACATGGCACACACCAGGATGTGGAGTTTGAGTTCTTCAGACTCTTGAGTGCTCAGCCATCTTTTCCAGAGGGTGTACAGCCTCTGCACTTCTATTTCTGGAGCTAGTACAGAAGTTTTCAGCGCACAAGTAAACACATTTATTTCTACCCAAAAGGCTCAAATAAAAAACTTCATGGAAGGTTACGATTTCATAATCTCTGTCTATAATAAAGTTTTCAAGGCAGGAACTGCAGCTGAATTAAATACTGACCCTGTTTTGAGCAGCAGACTGAACAACAGATTTCATGACATCTGTTCCAATCTGAAAAACTCTAAGAAGCCCCACAAAGTCCTCCCTGTTATCACAGAATAATCCAGTCATGATGGTAAATTACAACTGAAAAAACACAAGGTGATGTTGAGATTGAACGTGTAAAACCTATATTAATGTCTTACCTGAACAGATTATTGGAGTCCTCCCGAGCCACATGTAAATACCTGGCTCCTGTACCATCATGACTAAGCTTCACTGCAGTCAGGAACAGCTCAGGAACAGCTGTCACCTGCATTGGAAGAAAACATCTGTATTGCAGTGTGACTTCAACTAGGTCAAATAAACTGTGCATGATATAGGAATGTTCAGTTTGTTGATCCTGTATATAACACTGGCTTACACAGTATTAAATAAATTTTTGCTCCTATGGTTTGAGGGAAAAAAATAATTACACAAATGGAAAATAAAATTTAAATGACATCTGTAACCCAGTGAGCGTATACTACAACCAAAGAACCATACTCGTATAGTATAGATAAAAATTCAATCAGAAATACAAAAAGAAAAGGCATATATTCAAATGTCAGTGGCTAGGGCAGCAAAAGAAAAAGGAAGGACCCTGTTCTACCAGTAGCTCTGTCACTAGCCATCACTTCTCACAAATAATCTTTACTCTCTGCTCCTGCTTTTTTCTTTAAAAAAGTAAAAAGAAATTTAACATATTTCTATTGCAGGTTTTCAACAGAGGTATTAAAAACAGCTTAGGAGATAAAATATAACTTCAATGTGTTTAATAGAACACATTCACACAGTGAAGTTCCATTATCTGTAAGGACTTTTAGAAGGCCACACTGAAGGGTCACATCTGCAGCAGACACACAAGCTCCTGGGGTGCATTATTTACTCTAGATTTAGCTCCCTATAAGAATATGTATTAACGGCACCTAAAGTATTTGTTTGCAGAGAAATAACTACAAGGAACTCCTGTATCATTTTTATAACTGACCACCCAAAGCAAGTATTTAATCTGCAGACCCCTGGCCTCACCTAGGTGCCTTCCAACCACGGTGAAGTTTATGTACACGCACAGAGGAAACGCAGGCGGCGGGCGACGCTCACCTGCTTTACGGTGAAGCCGTGGATCTGCTCGCCCACCCGGTACTGCAGCGCTCTCTCGTTCGCGGCAACGCTCTTCCACCTCCACGACCTGCGACTCAAGGACCTGAAACGACACAATTCCCTCTACACAAACGCGCTCCTGCCGGCGGTGCCACAGCCGCGACCGACACCGGCCCTCACGCCCGGGAGCTCCAGCGAGGGCTTCCCAGGGGAGCAGGGCCCTGTGCTCTGGGCAGGGGTTCGGAGTTCCGCCCCCCTCGGCCGAGCACCAGGGGCCGCGGCAGCGCAGGGCGAGGGTCCCCGCCGCTCCCCGCTCACTCACCGGCCTCGGCCCAGCAGCCCCCGGTAGCGGCTCCACATGGCTGCGCGGGGCCAGGCGGGCCGGGCCGCACACCGGAGCGCAGCGAGGACCGGCGCAGGCGCTGCCGCCCCGCCCGCATTGGCGGCGGCNGCCGGGCGGAGCCGCGCCGGGGCGAGCCCGAGGGCTTGGGGCCTGCGGGGCTGCGGCGCTGCGGCGCCGTCCAGCGCTCCTTGGGGCCGCGTTTGTGAGGGATGTATTTGCCGTTTTGGGGAGGGTTGGCCTTGGTGGCAGAGGAATCTCTTGGAAATGCCTTTGCGTTGTTCAGGAAGTTCTCGGGAAAATCGAAAACTCCGATTTCTTGGTTGTGAAAGGAGCGACCTTTGAGCAGAGCTTGTTGTTTGCATTTCCAAAATAAAGAAAACAACAAAATAAAACACAATACCCGAGATCATTGTGTTCCAAGGGCTGCATGGCTGCTCGCCCATGCCTGGCCAGTGCATCGCTAAGTTAATGCAAACACTTGGTGAGGAAAATGGGCGAGGTCAGCGGCACTAAGCGGGGAACTAAAGCCGCTGTAACCTGCGGCTGTGCCTGCGTGAGCAGAGCCTTGTGGGCGCAGGGCCCTTGCAGCCGCACGAAGCCTCTGCACCGGGACCGCGCGGTCCGGATAAGCTTGGAAACATCCGTGTTAATGTCGTAATGGAGCCTCACTTAGGCTTCACAGGATTTCGTACCCCCCAGGAAAGTGCTTGTACGTGCCTAGGCTTTTTATTTCTTCTGTTTTGCAAATGAATAGGATTTCGAGATGGTAACTTGAAATTTGATTTCATACTGCATGTTCGTGAGGCGGCCCAGAAGGACAGCTTCTGTGAAGTATGGGCACTAAATTGCCAATCCCTTGCTCCTGGATGTAAGAGCCCGGTTATCTATTTAGACATAAGAAGCCTGGTGCCAAATGAGAGTACATGGGATCTTAAACGTAGTAAAGGGCAGGTGCTCGGCATGTCTCACGCTGCTTGTCTTCAATTCTTTAGCTACGATGTTATCAAAAAAAA
>VXAZ01000942.1:72615-103571 GCA_013399875.1 Gymnorhina tibicen
CCCCCCCCCAAAAAAAAAAAAAACCCAAAAGAAAACCAACCAAAAAAACCAAACATAAAACCCAAAAAAAGGAATTTAAAGCATCCCGGGAATTTTTGTGTCCGCAGTCTCTGATCTCTTCCTCCTCTTCTCTGGCAGGCAGTTGCCTGCCTCCAGCTGCTGCTGCGGTCAGTCACTGAAGGGGTTTTATCACCCTCTCGTGACACTGGATGCACTTTTGCCTTCCTGCCCCTGCTGCCGGCACGATACCCCAGGGCACATCTGCCACCTTCCTGCTGGCCACAAGGCTCCTGATTGCTCCAAGACTTAATTTTCTCTGGTTGTCTCCTTTATGTTTTCCATGTAATTTTCCCATTTCATTAATTTTAAAATTAAATTAAAAAGCCAATAGCTTGCCGTAGTTAAAGTCTGGATGTTGTGCATTAGCCGATATAACCTGTCATCTATCTTAATTACTTATCTTTCTCGTTCTTTTTTAGGGTTAATGAAAAGATCCAGTAGCTCATGTAAAGCTTAGATCCTGGATACTAGCGAATGCCATCTATTTTGCTCCCTATTTTCATTATACCTGATTTCTTCCCTGCCTTTTACCATTTCACCTCCTCTCTTTGTCCTATTTTTCTGTATTTGTTTCAGATTAGTGTGTGTGTTTCAGATTAGTGTGTGTTTCAAGTCACATCCCTTTCATAGGACCTGCTTCCAGTATATGTTTCTTTTCAGTAAATGTTTTAGCATATATTTCCAGAAATTATGTCTAACACCGTGGGAACCCTGAAGTTCCATAATAGGAACTTCAACCTTTTTTCAAACTAAAACCAATTTATGTAAACATATAATGAACAATGTTCTCAAAAGAATGAATGTATTAAAAAAGGTATTTCTGAGCCTTGTGTAGAACCGTGAGTTTACACTGCATGGTTCAGTTTTCAAATATTTATAAATGTTTTCACATGCTTATGTTTTATTACTGGTCTTGCAGCAATTTTTGTATTCAAGGCTATACTGTTGTTTCTGTTGACTGTTCAGTTCCTTAGTTTACTAACAGTTTCCTAATCTGACCATAAGCTACTGTCTCTCCTTACAGATTTCTTGTCATCAATATTTAGTTTGCTTCATGGCTTATAACATTCATCGTAATGGAACATCAGGCTGGCATTCTGCTGCAGACATTTATTTATTTTTAGTTGATGTTTATATTGGAAGGATGATTTTCTGGCTGTCTGTTTTCATATCACTGACATAGCGTTTGACAGGCAACCTTTCACAAACTTAACCAGTCTGAGCAATCAGAGTTTCAAAATACATCAAACATCATTCCTAAACTTAATCACAAGATGGAAGTCTTTTATACTATCCCTCAGACAACTTTAAAATATTTTTTCTTTCTTCTGCTATTGTCTTTCATATGTTTTGTACATCAAAGCTTTTCTCCTGTGAAACAAAACAGAAACCGGTATGTTACGCTACTTCTTTTTCTTTTTCATTTTCTTGCTGTGTAAGATTTCTGCTACACTGATAATGTAAGAGTAGTACATTATATTCTTTGTGAAATATAGTCACACACGTATATATGGATATACGGAACGTGATTTTTGCATCTTAAGAAAAGAGTAATTCAGAAAAACCACTGGTATGTAAAAATATAACAGATATAAAATTAGTTTTGTTGACTTGTCTTGATACATGACATAAAACCATTTTGATTACCATAACCAGATTTTGCTTTCAGTTATTTAGCGACAAATTCCATGTAACTGCAATTGCATCAAATGAACTTTTCCAACGGTGAGAATGAGGTGATAATTTAATTCTCAGTGTTTGATTAGAGAGCTACTTTTACTTAGTGTTATTTTCCTTCAGAAGATTTTGTTTTCAATCACATGTTTTATCTAAATTAGATATTTGGTCTAAAAAGTCCCATGCCTACACAAGCTGTTTCTTTCAAAAAAAATTCAACATAATCTGTTCAGGAATGGAAATGCCTTTTTGTGTTTAACTAAGAAGTTCCATTCTTTATCCTCTGCAGCAGAGGTTGGTCCCTCCCACTTGACAAGTGTGTCTTATCTTCATAGACAATAAGGCCCAAAGTTTGCCAAGTTAAAATCTCTGAAAAATAGTTAGTAGATGCCTGTTATGGCAGGAAAACTATATTTGCTGTGGTGTCTCCTACTACCAGGCATGCTTGGATCACAACAGTTCTCCCTGCATAGTGTGTGTCCACCTTCCTTCTAGGATTTTCTCAGGGCTAAAGTTAATAAAAATTATTTCCTCTGTTGCTGTTTCACCCGTCCATGGGTGAACCCTCCCATGTCAGCGGACAAACTAATGAAGAGACTCTCTGCCTACCATCCTTTTTCTGCAGGCCATGAGGAAAGGCTCTGTGAAGGGAGTTCGTGACAATGATGTTAGTTAGTGAGTTGAGAAGAATAAATTTTAGCATCCCAGATGGCAGCCCTTCTCTACCCCAGTTCTGTGCAATCACCACCCATCACCTTCCTGAGAGAGGGTCTGCAGATAATAAGTTTTTGAGAGGATGAGAGCACCATCCCAGCTTCAGCTGTACCTTGAGCATCACAGAATCTTACTAGTACCCTTGCTTGTATATCAATTTTGTTTCAAGAATTTATCATAGAATCATAGAACAGTTTGGGTTGGAAAGGACTTTAATGATCATCTAATTCCAAAGCCCCTGTCAAGGGCAGGGACACCTTCCACTGGGCCCAAAGCCCCATCCAAGCAGGCCTTGAACACTTCCAGGGATGGGGCATCCACAGCTTCTCTGGGCAATCCATGTCAGTGCCTCACCATCCTCACAGTAAAGAACTTTTTCCTAACATCTAATCTAAACTTGCCCTCTTTCAGTTTAAGGCCATTATCCCTTGTCCTATCCCTACATGCCTTTGTAAAAACTCCCTCTCTAGCTTTCTTGTAGGCTCCCTTTAATAATGTTCATTTCTATCTTTAAATGTATTCTCTTCAATAACAGAACATCAACCAGCCAAGGATTTTGTATCACAATTTTCAGGCAACATTTAGTGGGGCACTGAAATCAGTATTTTACAAAGCCACGTGGAGAGGAACATCCCCATGCCTCAGCACACCATCTTATTTACCCTGTCTATATTTTTTTCCAGAGAAGTTTGCAAAAGGCAGAGACAGAAGCTTATGGTTGTACTGTGGATGCTTCTTTGCCTCCTTCGTAACTTCACAAGTGTCTCTTTAGCCTGAAACTTAGGATTTGGGGCTTTCCCAGGGACTGTCTGCCTGCTAGCAGTCTCCTGTCTGTAGCATTTGGAAGATTATGAAACAAATATGTGGTAGTGTGAAAGAGAGGGGAATGTTCCCCACAAGGATTTTGCAGTAGAAAAACAGAATGAAAACAAAGCCCAGTGTTTTGGTGGTTTAGGGGGGAGTGATTTTTGTACAATTTATTTCAAGAGATCCTATAAGGTGGAAATAGGCTTTGCACTGGGCTAGGTGATGCCACGCAGGACTGCAGCTGGCGCGTGCAGACCCTGCTTTGTACTGTCCTGTCAGAGAACAGGATACTGCCATTGCTACACTGCCAGGAGCAGGGTTGTTCCCAAACAATGATTTAAAAGAAGGAAAAAAGGAAACTCATGTGCCTTACTAAAAGCCTGGATGATGCAGTGTATCAGAAGTGCTTGTGTTTTAGGGTTATTGTAAGCAGACCAGAATACCTGGTTACAGTCAAGAAAAAAACCTTACTTAATAGTTTACATTTCAAGTAATTTTACTACCCTCTTTAAAAATCTTAAATTATTAATATTTTGATTTCTTCTTCTGCTAACAAATAATATGACAGTAAGGAATTCAGGGACAGGAGGGTAAAGGGGAAATAAGGTTGGGGCAAAGTTGACAAAAATTATGTGGTCCTGTAATATTATGCATGCATACAACTGAGGTCACAAAGACATATCAATGTTATTTGCACAAAGCAGGATATTATGAAGGATTAAATGAAAAACATTGCTACAGAATATCACAAATGTAAAAGTAGAAAGTTGCTCAACACCTCAGTTTCTCAGGAGTTAAGCAGAACTTTATGCACAACTTGAATGCTGCCTCCAAATTGCAGTTTAATGCTATATTCAAACTCTATGTGAGTCACTTGTTAACAATGGCAGCTGAAGGAGTATTATTCTATTTGGAAGGACTTTCCTTGGCTGGTTGGTTATAATACCCAGAAATATTTGGCTATGTGGCTTGCCTATTCTTACCAGACTTTTCATTCATCCTTTTAGAAATGTTTTGGGATATCTCCACTTAACATTAGTAATGTTACTTGCTGTAGGGAGGTAGCTCTAACAGATTATCATGAGTTACATCAAAGTCCATTTTTTACAATAGAAAAAAAAAAGCCTCACTGTTGACAAATTTCACTGTTGTTTTCACAGACCTGTTTATAAACTATAGTCCACAACACCAAGAGGAGGATAAACATATTCTCGATACTGCAGAGCAATCTAGATTTTATGAATTTTCATTTAACCTTAGTTGGCTAACCTTAGTTGGATTATATTTCATTTTTCAACTTCTTTGTTGAACCACAGTGAGACAAGCCAGGGTAGAGATTAATGCTGTGCAGATGTGGTCTCTCACATAACTCTAACAAGGTTCATCAGTCTTGCTCCTGTCACTCTGCTGACAGAGAGCCTTTATTAAGTTCTTAGCAGTGCAGATACATAAATAGCACAGCTACAGGCCAAAGCAAACTCTTTGTGTGTGGGAATAACAATGTCTGCATAAAGGAGTTGTGGAGTTTATGTTAAAAATTTCATTTTCAAAGGGAGCTCACTGCCCATATCTGCAAAACCACATTCTAGATCCTGTGGAGGTGCAGTAATGGAAAAAACATGAAATGCTTGCCTTGGTTTACTATAAGTGAAACATATCTTGAGGACAGGTGAGATCTAGTCCATGTCTGATGCTGTCCAGAGTAGATGGAAAATTGCTCTGCATCTATTTACCTTTCAACTGCCACACTCTGGAAATAATTTTTTCATGTTTTTCATCTCTTACCTTTCATTTTGTTTAGAGGACTGAAGGGAGAGAAAAAGTATTTAACCCTCTCATGTCTTGCAATTTTCCCATACTTAAGTGTCAGTGTTACAGGGCATCCCCATGATGAAAAGCATCTTCTAACTGCAAAGCCAGAGAAGGTTGTGTAAATTAAGACACGTGGCCCATGGTCTCCTCAGGTCCCTATGTGGCCTATGATATAACTGAGGAGAGAGGAATTTCGGTTTAAATTACCTGAAATAGTGAGAGAGCTGTAATATAGCTTACTGGGGCAGTGTTTTTATAATATGAAACTGTGCTGCATTCCTCTGTGTGTGGAAAAAGGGCCTTGAAGAAATCTGAAGTGCAAAGCCCTGGGATTAAGTTGACAGGTTGTATAAGGTCTTGGCAGCCTAACCCAGTAAAGTCCTGGTCCAGTTGCCTTTTAGAAAAGGTTTTTGAGCAAATTATCTCCATAATTTCACCAGGTTTCATTTCAGGACTAGGTTATTCAAAAACTTCAAAAACCTGACAGTGAATTAATGTTTATATGATCTGAACCACCAGGGAATGGTATAGCCAGAGTCTGTATTCCAATAGCCAGAGGAGCAATTCTTTACTGATGTTCAGCTTTCCTAACTATGTTTGAACACATAGTGTACTCATCTAGGTGAATTCTGGCATGCTGAAGTAGCAGTGACAGTAAAAATGCTATATTTGCATATCTGTGACTATTTAAGGTATCAGAAGTTTGTTATGTGAAGAGACAGGTGCTTACATAAGTTGTGTATGTTACATCAAAGTAAAGCCATTCCCCATTATTTGTCCCCATATTGCAATGTTCTCAAAGCCTCTCATCCCTACTCTGATTTCTCATTTCCTGTGCTAACAGTGTAAAACCATAGAATCATTTACTTTGGAAAAGACCTTTAAAATTATCAAATCCATCCATTAACCTAACACTGCCGAGTCCACCACTAAACCATGTCCCAAAGCAGCGCAGCTACGCATCTTTTAGATTCCTCCAGGACTGGTCACTCCAGTGACTGACGACCCTTTCCATGAAGACATTTTTCCTAATATCCAATCTAAACTTCCCCTGGTGCAACTTAAGGCAATTTCCCCTCATCTCTTGTGTCAGAGACTGAAATATGGTTTATGACTTAAACATTTTCATGAAGGACTTTTAGAACTGTATTACAAAAGCTGCAGAAGAGACCACTACGCCTTGATTGAGGCCTTATGCTGCTGCTGGCTGATGGAGATAAGATAGTGACTCAGGTCTGGGCTGGGGGAGAAGAATACATTCAGAGGGATCAAGCTTAGCACCTTCGAGGTGGCGGCCACAGCCCCTGGGCTATCAGCTGCCAGGCTCACACAGACCCTCGAGCCAAAGGCTGGGGGGAGAGAGGCTGTGGGTGTGTGTTGGAAAAACCTCTGGTCCGAGGCACAGTGACCGCCCATCCTCCACTGTGCAGAGGAGCCCAGCTGAGGGGCCCTTTGCCCAGGGAGAAGCTGCATCCACATGAAGGACAGAGGGGGTGACATGGCCCATCAAAGGCCCCCCCCAAAGGGGTCCCCAAACCCTGCACCAGAGCACCAGGGATGATGCAACAAATCCACAGTGTTGCAAGGGACAGTGTCAAACTGGCCCTCTGCAGGGGAGATATGTTGGCGTTTGCACCTGGCACAACGCATGTATTAATCCATGGGATTCTTTACTCTTTGGCATGTGGCGGTGTGTGGCGGTGTGCCATGGCGGTGGTGGGTGGTGGGCGACCCTCACCACCAGAAGACCAGATGGAGGGGAGCAACAAGACGTCGTTGGGACCCCTGGATGGGTGATATGCTTACCTAACCCCTTTCACCGCTCTCTGTCTCCCCCACCCCCCCACACACACTTCTTTCTCTATTTCTTTTTCTCTCTTTCTCTCTTTCTCTCTTTCTCTCATTCTCTCTTTCTCTCTTTCTTTCTCTTTGCCTCTTTTACTATTAAATAAAACATAACAATTTTTTGGCAACACCACCTAACCATGTTTGGTTTTAATCATGTTTTTTTGGGTATATTTTGAACCTTCAAAGTTCTTTCAGTTTTATACACAGAGACTTAATTTTCTTTGCTCTTCTGGGTTTAAACCGGATTGCAACATCTCCCTGGGAGAAGAGGCTGATCCCCACTTGGCTGCACCCTCCTTTCAGGGAGTTGTACAGAGCAGTGAGGTCTCCCCTGAGCCTCCTTTTCTCCAGGCTGTGGCCCCCAGCTCCCTCAGCTGCTCCTCACAGGAGTTGTGCTCCAGACTCTTCACTAGCTCCGTTGCCCTTCTCTGGACAGGCTCCAGCACCTCAATGTCTTTCGTGTCGGGAGAGGCCCAAGCAGAACACAGGATTCAAGGTGCGGCCTCACCAGGGTGGAGTACAGGGGAATGATAACTTCCTTAGTCTTGCTGGCCACACAAGTTGGGCCGGGTTTGACTGACATAGAATTAATTGTCTTCATAGTGGCAGGTATGGGATTGTATTTTGGATTTTGCTGAACACAGGGTTGATAATTTAGTGATGCTGAGCAGGGCTTACACAGAGCCAAGGCCTTTTCTGCTTTTCGTACAGCCACAGTGGCCAGGAGGCTGGGGCTGCCTGGGAGGCTGGGAGGAGACAGAGCCAGCCAGGACAGGTGACCCCAACTGACCAAAGGGATATTCCAAACCATATGGCATCCTGCTCAGTATATAAAGTCAGGGGAAGAAGGAGGAAGGGGGGACGTTTGGAGTGATGGGGTTTGTCTTCCCCAGTCACCGTTATGTGTGATGGGGCCCTGCTCTGCTGGAGATGGCTGAACACCTGCCTGCTGTGGGAAGCACTGAATGAATTCCTTGGTTTTCTTTCCTTTGTTTCTGCTTTCCCTGGGTCTTTGGCTCAACCCACAAGTTTTCCAGCTTTTACCCTTTTGATTTGCTCCCCCATCCCGCTGGTGGGGCAGTGAGCGAGCAGCTTTGTGGGGCTTGTTGGCTGGGGTAAAACCACAACACAAACCATCATGCCACTCACCTTTTTGGCTACCTGAATGCCATGTAGGCCACCTGGGCAATCATATGCTGTAGCTGATTTGGAGGGATGCACAGGCAGATCGCTAAGCAAACTGAGCATGTAATGGGTAGGCTCTTCCTGCTTTTCCCTCATCTGAGCACTCAGCTTTTCTGTTGCTCATCTGTCTCTTTTAACAAAACATGGAATTTAATATCCCTGGGACTTCTGCTTTCATCATGTTCCATTGCAATTAGTTGGCAGAGGAGAGAGGAATCTCAATGATAGGCAGGAAAAGCATGAGCTGCAAGTCTAATTTTCTTAGCAAACCAAGATGTACAAATGATATCCAGTTAAAGTAATCAAAACATCCTCCAGTTCACTGACTCTTTCTGAGAAAAGCAAGGCATGTTATGTTCTAAGTAGTACTTGGTTTCAGATTTTGTACTGGGTCTTAAACAGCTGTTTAAAATGCAGCACAAAATGCAACTTGACTTACACTTTGTTATTGCAAACAAATGCTAAGCAGAAACCATCTGTATCTTCTACTGTTAATGTCTACATGGTGGTGCAGTTGGCCAGCTCTTATAAACACATTGTAGACACGAGACACAATTTCGAGTCTTGCTAAATGTCTTTTTCATGTCATCATTTTGTACCATTGAAATTAAGCTTCAAAATGTGGGTCATTGTGCTGAAGATTTGGAGTCAAAACACTTCTGAAACGTTGAAGATTGTGCGTAATTTTTAAAATTTGCTCAAAAACCTTGTTTTCAGTTAATCTTCAAGTCTCATGGGTCAAACAATTTCTGCTGCCTTGCATATGGTGTAGTCAGTCATATACTGAAATAAATAGCATTTCATGAAGCACAGACTGGTGCAATATTGTCCCATGGCTTTTGTTCTTTATGCTGCTTTCTCCATAGTTATAATGGCAGCCAGAGGTGCACAAATAACTGCTACCACCAGAAAAGCATCCTTCTGACAGGCAGCTGCAGATTCTGCAGTCCTTGTGTTTTGGGCAGGGTACAGGCATTCTTGTAAATCTCGTGGGAGCTAAACCTAAGTAAGGTTGCAGAACTGAGGCAGGGTTTTTATCACGCACATTTCACTTCTACTTACAGTTTTCAGGACATGTAAGTCTCTCTCCTTTGAATAATCCATAAAGTCTTCAAACAGGCAATGTGACCTAATCTGCTGAATGATCTCATGCTTTGTCAGATGTAAAATGTTATCCAAAGTGAATGAAATGAGATGATTTGAAGTTTTGAAAAGATGTCTCTGGAATGTATGAACATATTTGTTTCATCTTCCACATGTAACCCAAATAAAGAGCCCATTATGATGTACTCCACATAGTATACAGTTCATTATGTTCAGCAACATGTCTCTCCCTTCGTGTATTAAAGCAGAGTATTCTCTTTCATCTCTGTTCCTGATAAAGACCTGCCACCTTTTACTGCTTAATAATTGAAGGCAGCCTACTACAGAAGCTTAGTGTTGGATGACTGCCTGCACCAATAACATGAAAATTGAGTTAGTATTTTTGATGGCTTTAGTGTTATTAAAACTGAGGACCGTATGTCGTGACTCCAGGAATCTTTTAACTTTGCTGCTGACTTACAAAAAGAAACCCTGACCTTGGTAAGGCTAATGGTGACTTCTGCATCACTATAATCTCTACTTCAGTCGTCAAGTCACTCAGTTTCACTGTTTCTCAAAGGAATCATGAGTTAAGGTTGCTATTCTTATACATTTTCTATATAACAGAATTACATTAATTGATCGGTAGGACTCAGAAACAATATTAATTTCTTTGTCAGAATCATATAACACCTATGTGTTGACATATATAGGTGAAACTTCTTCTGGAGTTCCAGGAAAGTTGGCACACTTTTTACATATATGTAAATTTATTTGTGTATATTTGAAATTCAAATATGCATTGCTCTTAATCTTTCATTATGACTTTCAAAACAAGGCAATTTTTTGAAATATTTATTTTGCATAAATGGATTTCCTAAACAAATGGATCTAGTTTGAACACAGACTTCTAAGTCACCTCTGTGGTGATTTTATACATTTTGATAACTTTGGGGGTTTTTTGTGTTAGTTTTCTTGGCAAGATGAAAACTAATTCAGTAGTGAATCTTTCTCAAGAGCAGCAAATTCTCTAAAGCTTGCTTTTGCTCATTTTGACCAAAATCATAGCAAAATCAATGTTAAAAGAACTCATGATGTTAGCTTTGTAGCTGCAGCCTCCTGCATTGTTAAAACAAACAAACAAGCAGCATTTCAGTGTGGATTGCATCCATATGTATGTGGAATGTACGACTCACTCAGCTTTTTATCTGTTTGGAATGTCATCTCCCATGTCTTTCACAAACAAATGCAGAATGAAGAGGATGTGAAAAAGTGCTGATCAAATCAAGGACCACTCTGCAAATAGGGTCAGCACAGCAAGGTTTCCGTTATGGCTTTGTCCTGTCATTTTATCAGGAGAAACTGGACTGAACTATGACTAATGGAGTATGTAGTCACAAACAGAAAAATTCCAGCATGAAGTTGTGAGGCTATAACAAAAGGGAACTAAAAAGAAATTAAAAGACTAATTAAAAATTGTATAGCTAGAAATATTGAATCCTTGGAGCCCCCAAATCTTACTGTCAATAAAATACAATATTTTTCACTTTACCCATTCTATATACTTCACATTTCTGTACTTAACAAATCTGAAAAAGGCACTCTGTTCCAGAGCATCAAATATAATTTTTTAATTTTCCCTATAAGATGAATACCCAATAAAAACATTAAGGCCAGGCAGCATGTAAGTGTCAGTAGACTGTGTCTCCAGAGTGACAACTGAGCACGAAATGAACATGACAATAACTTTGACTTATTCAACTCTTAAACATAACTTAGGGTGCAATTGCATTCAGATGAGGCAATGTCTAACCTTGGCATACAGAAGTGCTGCTGTGGGCCAAAGTTTTGCCCTCTTGCACTTTGTGTGCCATTATTATGACAAGTTTTCCATTGTGGTTAACTCAAGCACATGCAGTCTGCCATTCAAAGCAGAACCAACAGAGCTTTCAGTAAATGGAATAATGTATATCCTGAATGTCAGATGCAATATCAACCATTAGAAAAATCATCATACATGCAAAAAATGATTGAATATACATGCTCCAGGCCTGCTTACAGATACCCTTCTTTAAGTATCTATTAAAAATAGAGCTCGACAAACTCACATTTTGCGTTCAGATAACTATGTTTGGCTAAAATAAACTATTTAACTGTGTGCTTTGTAACGTATCAAACACCCATGCATATGTCATACATGCGCAAACTATTTAAATAAATTAGCAAACATGCCAAGAATATGCCCAGTTCGATATTATGGATTATAGATTCTGCTTTCTTAATGTTGGCCCCAAACCTTCTTCTGGTACATCAGAAGTTTTCAGGGGAAGGTTTGATGGAATTAAATCACGAGAAGGACTGCATTCATTTGCAAAACTGAACAGTTGAAGTTTCTGATCCTGCTTAACACATTGTTCAAAAATAGAAGATACTAAGTCCAGCTAGGAATTCAAATACATTTTCATTTTCAAAAATAACAATTTTGCACAAATAGGCTTTGAAATAATATCTCATGGGTAAGCTTGTTTTGAGAGAAGATTAATTGGAGAATTACATAATGTTGTTAGTAAGCAATTAAAATTCAACAGAGCCTTAAAATTTACACCTTAGGGAACGCTGGTCAAATTTACACATCTTTCAAAAATAAAAGTACAAACTGCTTCCGAAGTGCTATTACATGCCATGCATATTTAAGACTTTTCTGCTAAATGATCCGTTTAGCATTGCTTAAATAATCTTGGGAATACTCTTTTAGTTTGGTGACTTTGGAACTATCAAAAAATTATTTGTCCTCAACAACCAAACAGATTTTGTTATACCCAATCCATTCCTTGGATGACAGTTTTGCTTTCTTCACACATATTAATGGCTCTCTCTTTAAGGAATGAATATTGACAGGGGAGAATTTTAGGTTGGTATGATAGTAGGTGTTCGATTAGTGAAAAGTTAAAAAACTCCCCCATCTTCCACACCTTTAGAGACTGTGGAGAAGGTAGAAGGAAAACTAATAGAATGCAAGAGAAAGTTGGTGGATACTTGAGCCACACATGGGGAAATAAAGCTGGACAGAGAACAGGGAAGGGGAGGAAGGCTAAACTGAGGCTATGCCATGGGATCGTTGATAACATCAGTTTTAGGTGAGACTGAGGATCATGGCAGACTTAATGCTCAAGAAATGGTATTGGAAAGTGACACCTGCTCTGATTTGTTCCTGGAAAGTCACAATCTGCAAGTCTGTAGCTCAAGAAACTCCTAAATTGTCTTACAGATAGCTTTAGTGTTTAGACCAATAGTTTTTGCCACGAGTTTCATGGTTTAACCTCAGACAGCAACTAAGCCCCACACAGCTGGTCACACACCGTCCCCCAGTGGGATGGAGGAGAGAATTGGGAGGGTAAGAGCAAGGAAACTCATGGGTTAAGTTAAAGACAGCTTAACTGGGGGGGCGGGGGGGCAAAAGCTGCATGTGCAAGCAAAGGAAAACAAGGAATTCATTCCCTGTTTCCCATGGGCAGGCAGGTGTTCAGCCATGCCCAGGAAAGCAGGGTTCCATCATGTGTAATGGTGACTTGGGATGACAAACCCCATCGCTCCGAACGTCCCCCCACCACCTTCCTCCCCCAGCTTTGTACACTGAGCATGGTGTCACATGGTGTGGGACATCCCTTGGGACAGCTGAGGTCAGCTGTCCCCTCCAGCTGTCCCCTTTTTCTGCACCCCCGGCCTCCTCACTGGTGGGGCAGCGTGGGAAGCAGAAAAGGCCTTGACTATAAGCACTGCTCAGCAATAGCTAAAACGTCCGTGTGTTATCAACACTGTTTCCAGCTCAAATGCAAAGCACAGCCACATACTAGCTATTGGGAAGAAAATTAACTCTGTCCCAGCCAAAACCAGCACGGACAGCTCCCGGGACCGCACACAGCCCTGTCCTGCCAGCATCCCTGCAGCCCAGGAATTGCCATGACCTGAGCCTTTTCACACAAGAGCTGCGTGAAGGATTTGTGAGCCCAAGAGACCCAGGGCTGGTTGTTGGTCACCAAGCCTCTGGAGGATGAGGTCTCCCTTTCAGGTCTTAAAACCTCCTGGATACAAGATTGAGTCCTGTTTTGTGGTATTGCTTCTACCCCAGTCTTATTTAAAGCTGATGCTATCACCCTTTTTTGTGGCAAAGCCTTGGCTTAACCTTCACTTTCTGGTCGGTCACCCTGCTGGTTTTAGCTTCCCTCCTTTTGCTGCTCCAATTGCATTATTGATTGGGCTGCCTCCAGGAGGAGCTTTTGTTTGACACAGTTGGCAGTGAGACAAGCCGAGCACTTAGAACTCATTAGGTGGGTGGGATTAGATTCTAAAGCTAAAATCTGGCACTGCAGCAAAGTGATAAAACTCCTCTGATGCTATTCACAACCTTCTCTGAAAACTGAAGGCAGTTACTGCATGTGCAATTTATGATTTGCTGTTTTAAATGATCTTGGTTGAGATGTGGATTTCCTCTGAAATTATACAAAATTTTTGATATGTGGTCTAGCCTGGGTTTTCATTGTTTACCTTTTGAGAAAACTGGTTACGCCATGACAGAGCTTTGCAATGCGATTATTTTAACTTGAAACTGAAAGCAAAATCTAGGTCTGGAAACGGAGCAAAAAAGAAGTGCCATAAAAGTGCTGCCATCACTGAAAAATCAAGCTGAAGGTCATAATAGGAGCAAAAACAGATAGTCTTTTTCCTAAACCAAGAAGAACAATATCTCCTTTCTCACAGCATTGTGAAGATAAGGTCATGTTTGTGTGATACAAGACAACACCGTGTTCTAGATGCCTCTGCCAGCTTCAAGTTGTTTGGTATGGCTGAAGGGCAGAGCACATTGCCATGCAGAGGTACTTGTCTGAGTTACAGAAAGAGTGTGAGTCTCATTCCATGGCAAAAACATCTCCTTAAGACAAGGTGCAGTGTGACACTGATACATTTGTAATGCTTTTAGTTTTGTGACTGGCCTGTCCAGCACTCCACTGCTTGGTGCAGACATACCTGGAATTAATGAATACTTGTGAAAAATGGAGCTGTGACTATAGCATGCAAAGGCCATGAGGAGATGAAACATCCTATGTGCGTGTTTGGCTTTAAACACCATATAGTAAATAAAATCACAATGCTGAGTGTCCTGACAGTTACCAGGAATATGAGTTTATGGTGTACTAGCTATTATCAGCACTAAATAACATTGTGGAAAAAACAGTGCATGATCAAAAACAGTATTCATCAATTAACAATTAGTTAGCAATCCTCAGTTATATTTTCTGTGCTCTGGGTTTTGAGTACCACTTAAAGTTTCTTAACTTAGTTTTGTGAAATAAAATGCAAAGATTGTTATCTAATCAGTATTTTTCTAAAGGAGACAGGACCTATGAGAAATGCCCTGCTTGGCAGTCTGGGCAAGAGTAATCCAGAAGGAAGATAACTGAATTATGAAGAAACAACCTGAAGACTCAAAGCCAAGACTGCAGAGTCTCTGTAAAACTTCCTGGCTGTTACAGCTCCAAAGGGAACCACAAAGAAAAAAAGAGTGGAGGCCTCTCAGCTTTAGATGTAAGAAAACAAAGTTTGAGCACTCACTGATCGGTGAATACTGCCCTGTGCAAAACATCATTCTTTAATTAAAACTCTTCCTGTCTGCCAAGGGAGAGGACACCATGTGGTTTTGCTGGCAGCTAACTTTAACAATAGATTGTAGGAGTCTTCATATACAGTATTTTCTTAAAGAACCGGAAGATTGTGGTTGAAAGGAATGAATGTTTCTGCCCTTTGCACCCTGGAACAGAGGGAAACTAATTGTCCATGAGGAAACAGCCAGCTCAGTTTTCCCATGGCCATTCAAGCTGTTGCACATCTGCATAGAATTAAAAGTTGTAATTTCCAGCTAAATATGTATACATATGTAAACTATGTATTTATTAATTGTGGTTATGTTTAAAGGCCATGATTAAAGATCAAAATCTTCTTGCCTAAAGGACTTCACATGAAAATGAAAGGATAGTTTTTGTCCCCAGACAGGCCGAATGAAATCCACTTGAAATATTTCCCCATTATGACCTATGATTAAGCAATGCCTTGAAAAAAAACGCAGTGAAAAAATTCTCCATCATTTTCAATTGCAGTTTTCCAATTAAATCAGAGCATAACCTCTTTGACAATTAGCACGCAGTGGTGTCTGTCCCTAGTGGTAAATAAATAGCAGTTTGACTTTGGTAGGATGGAAGCTTTTACTTTTTAAGGGTTGATGCACGCACGTGTTTGGAACTAGGCTGATATCAAATATGTCCAACTGGAATATACATCCCACTCACTGATGGAATCTAGTGTGGGGTGTTTTCTGTGGGCGAAGTTCAACAGAAAGGAAATTGAAAAGGGGCCAATATTGTAAGGGATTTCGAGCTGCACAGAAAGTACTCCATATGTTAGCAACTGAAATCACCAGGCAGAGTGCTGAATGACACAGGGTGGCAGCACAGATCAACAATACTGCCTTCTGCCCATAAAAAGCATAATAAATCCCCGTGTCCTTGCAGAAATTTGTGATTTTTATTGGGGCTATTTTGTTCATGGCTTATTGTTGCTGTGTGATAGTTTTCCTTAAAGATTGTTCACCTCAAGTTGGATTGAAGTCAAGGTAATTACTCTGGCTCCGTCTGCTGCTAAATGAAGTCATTACTAGGTAAAGAAACAAGCTCCTAGGGTGGGTAAAGTTAGACATTCCAGGTGAGATCCTGGAAGATTGTTGAAATCAAATGAGTGTGTTTTTATGGACTTCAGTGGGACCTGGATTTCCATGCTAGACTAGGATTTTCAGCAGATCAAAGGAAGGGACAGTAAGATTCAGGCGTTTAAGTCATTTAAGTCACTTATGTTTGAGGACAGTGTTGCAGAGGAGGGATCTAACTCGTTTGAAAATTCTAATCCCAAATCCACATTCAGTCACTTGCCCCACTGACCTGGTTCCTAGGAGTTTTGCATGTTTGCACTCGCTGTTGTCTGAATGCAAATATATTGAGGTAGTGTGTGATGTTACCTTTAGGCAGCACTATTCCTGGAATTTCTGTACTTTGAAGGGGTTCAGTTTGAAAACCTAATATATTGTTTTAATCTCCATGTATCCCTGTTGTGTAATGATAATCCAAAAGGTAAAATTAACCTATAACTTCCAGCAGAAGTAAACTTAAGATCTATTTCTCCATACCTACTATGCAGAAATTTGGGTTAATTTTTGTACTCATATCAGCTGCCTTGTCCATCTGGGTTTCTAGCCCACAAAGACATATGCAGCTTCTTAACTTTAAGCATACTAGTTTTGCCATTGCAATCACATGAAATTGCTCCCATGTTTTAAGTGCATGTTAGCAGAATCAAGGACCTTAAGTGATGCACTGTGAGGTAGTGCTCATTCTCTAAATTCTGTGACTCAGTGGGAAGTAATAAATGCATAATGCCCTTGCATTTTCCAGTCACAATGTCACCATTGCTTTAATTTAATCCATTGTATTTATTTTTTCAGGAACAAAAGCCTCATTTACTAGTAATTCTGAGAAAGAAAAAAAGATTTTTTCTTCCATTTGCTTAGTCATTTATTATTCTTTAATGTGCTTTCAGCTCTTGTCCATCCTGGAAAACTCTATAGTAACTGGAGATTCAATGAAATTATGACATCTCAGGAGAAAAGAGACTGAAATCTGAACAAATGAGAGAAGAAAGGATTTTTAGCCACTGTTCATAATTCTTTTCATTCATTTTGAGTGATATCTCCTGAGCAGCTCTGTCTACTAAATATTAGATGAGAAAATAGGTTTTACTTTTTTGTGTAGCTAACACTGAAAATAGGTGCTTTTTTCACATTTGATTTCTTTTCTTTTGAATTAAAAACCAAAACACTTCACCCGTCCTTTAAATGCTGCAGAGAAGATAAAGGTCAAGTGCTTTATCTTTATATAAAGATGATTACAATAATCTCCTTACGCATTCCCTTCAAAAAGCTGACTTTTCAGTGCCCTCTGTATCTTTCTTGCAGTCCTTCTTTGCTTCTGGACATCCTTGTTCCCTTCCCATTTACTGGGTATGAATATAAGAATACTGCTTTGGTCCGAATGACTGCACATTGCACCCACTGCCATTAGATACAGGGAAAATAATAAACGGAAAAGAAGTTAGCTATGAGGGAAGAATTCTGCGATGAGTTGAGGCAATCTGTGTCAATGTCAAAAGGAGGAAGGACATTTTCAAGGCATATATTATGCAGCTCTAAACACTTCCTTGAATATACATTCTGAGCACATAGTCCCTATGATAGAGGTTGTAAGGGGATTTTTAACTTTTATTCCTCAGGGCTTCATCCTGCAATGTGGTGTTGAAAGGCTGCAACTCCTTCTGAAATCATGAAAGTGGTGGCAAAACATTAGCTGATTTAAATCCTTGTAGATCAATTGAAGTCTTTCTCCTTGTTTCAGTAACAGTTTACCCCAGCAAAAATCCTAGTCCTTAGAAGAAGGAATTTAACAGTTCCAGAAGCTGTTCATTTGTTACAGGATCAGATCAGCAGGCATCAACAGCACCATGAAACATATTCCCAAGGGACAGCTGGGATTTCATACATCTTGGGTATCTGTCAGAATTCTGGTGCTAAGAAAGTAAGCGCAATTCAAAGAGGCAGAAAAACCTGAGCAGTAACTACTTTGTTACTAATATTAAGGTGGCATCTGATATTTGACGGTCCAATCCTGTCATATTCTAATATACTCAGAGTAGACAGTAAATGAATTTTTAAAATAGCCAAAATGGCTAGGGATAATTACAACCAATTTGTCCTCAGTATTTTTTAAAGAATCATTAAGATAATAAAGATCATTAAAAAATTGCCCAAAATAGCCCCAGCTGTATTATCTCACCTCCAAGTAAAAGTACCCAAGATGATTCCATCAGCACATCAGTGCACTGAGAATTTCTATGGAGATGTGAGGTGTAATGGATAATCTGACAAATGTAACTATTATGGTTTGAGCACATCACCAAAATAGCTCCCTGCCTTCTGGAAAGTAACAGTACGTTTTAGAATAGCTCAGACTCAATTCATATTGATCCACATAAAGAATAATGACCAACCACACTGTTTCAGTAGAATTAATCCAATGTCTTTCCCTACTTCTCTTGTTGAAGCCTCAAGAGAGAATTATTGATTTCTTATACTGTTATGCTCATTCACTTACTATGTGGCAATGACCTACTTTCTGTTTAACACAGTAAAGGCAGAGCTGACTGCACGAACCTACAGCATTAGGCTTATGCATATAGAGTTGTGATTGTCAGAGATAAAATCTGACATCCAATAAGTCTTTGATCTTGAAGGGAAATGGTGCTTATTTGCATCTAAGTGCTTGCAAGCAATTGCAGGTAATCCGAATGGAGAATCAAAGCCAGAGAAGCTTTTTGTGAGTAATTCACATTTTAAAATTCTAGGCAAAAAGCGACTTGGTTTTGATTTGCTCAGAGAAGCATGGGCACTAAATTTGTTGAAGTTTATAAAAGCAGCTTCTTTCCAAGTCCTTGTGACCTTGCCTTTGGCCATTGCAAAAGCAATGCTAATTAATGGAGCATAAAGTGGTATTTATTTGTTCCTTGTAAGTCTCTTACTTGAGAAGGATGCAACCTGGAGGGGATGTTGATACTGATTATTATAAAAAGAAAATAGCATGTTTCCTCAAATGTTACAATCTTGCACATGTACTGGAGAGAATGGAAAGCCAGGTAATGAGTAACAGAAAGGTTTGGCCCAAAGGCTTGTGAAGTGCACGTCAGCATACCTCAGGATTGTGGGCAGTAAGCAGTGTGAGTGACACATGGCTTTATGGCAGGACTTCTTTGGAACTGGGCAAAGCTGTAATAATCCTGCATGTTTTGTGCCAAGAAGAAAATTGATTTGCTTGAAATGTGGAAAATTGGATGATCCCACTGTCAGAGAGTGATGTGCTTCATGTGAAGGCAGAAGGAAGACTCCAAAAACCAAAAAAGAATTGGGAGATTTGAACATTGGAAGTAGAGCAAAACTTCCCCTGCAAAAATTCTCAGCAAGTGGAATTTTCATTGGTGATTTTTGTTTTGTCTTGTTTTGTTTTGTTGATGTTTTTTAAATGTTTTTTTACAGAAAGGCCATTTTAAATAAAGCTAACATTTTGCTCAGAAGTACTGAGCAATACTTTGTGACACGAATAAGACTTTCAGTTTTCATCTAACTTAGATTCCTCAAAATGAATGCAGACTGTGGTACATACAAGTTTTGATTGAATTCATATTGCAAGGCAGATTTTCATATTTTTCTTTTCAGTCAGCATTCCTCCAGTGTCTTCATAGGATTCCTGGTAAAGCTGGGCGTTGTTCACTACAGATAAAGTTATCAGGCAAGCTCTAAGTGAGTAATTAGGGCTTATCGACATGAGAACCTTTAGCCAAAGACAGAGTTTAGCTCCTTGTCCTGTTGTGCATGTCCTAGCTTTCTACTGTTAAAAGTTTGTGAATCATGGCTACATGAATATATATATATATCTATATATCTATATATCTATATATATATATATATATATGTATGTATATGTATCTATGTATGTATGTATTGTCAGAAGTTTCTTTATTTTCTACTGCATTTGTTTGAGAAAAGTAAAATTTTCATCTACATGAAAGTAACTATGAAAAATGAAAAAAAAAGCTTTGGTTTTTTATATAGTCTAGTGATAAAATATCAACAAAAATTTACATTTTTGCAGTTTCTGGAATCTTTTAAAAATTAATTTTATTTCCTTTAAATTGCTCTCTTTCTTCTGTTTAACAAAAATGAAGCTTTCTCTTGAAAATGAAAAAAACCTCCATAATAAATGAAAAGCAATACTGCTATAAGACATTTTCAGTGACAGATCCTTAGATTTACTATTAATGTGCATAAATGACAACATATTTTTAGAAGTTCAGAGCTATGCCTCTGTAGCTGCTAGTTGCCCTGTGTTGCTTGACAACCAAGTCTTTTACAGTACATCAAAGAACAGGATCACTAGCCATTTTTTGCATGCCAAGTTTCAAATAGAAATTTATCTGGTTTTTTAGTGATCTTTCTGGGGGCAAAAGTGCTCATATCACTTTTTTTCACAGTTCAAAAGCAGCATGGCTTTTCACCTTCTCATAATTCAAAATACCTTACCAACTTTACTCATGCTGTAAAAGTTAATTAGCGGCTATTATAACATTCCTTTTACTTTCTGACAAGACATATAGGTGTGTGTGTATATATTCATAGATAATTATAGTTTTACATCCTTTCATTCAGTGCGTTCCATCATCTGAACCTGCATGGTAAATGAGAATTATTGTCTCTGTGTTTTCTAGCGGTATTAATGTTCAAAGTCACAGCAAAGTGTCCTTCATATAAAGAAGTTTAATCCTACAGTAATTAGGTTCTTCTTTCATCTTCTTTCAGAAGATGGAAAAGGGGAAAAAAAATCCAAACCACTAAAACATGCAGTCACTGAATCAGTCTTTCCATGATGACTGTAAGCGAACAGATAGACCGCAAACTTTCTGAAACAGTCAGAAGAAATCCTTTCATGTGGTCTGGATCTCAGAAACCCTGTTTGCAAATGTCATGTATGAAATGGATTACATGGAAGTGAGGCTGCCCCACTGCAGCAGCTTCGTTCACTGGTGCTTTCTAGGTTGATTGAAAACAATCAGCTGGAAAGACCTGTGTACAGAGGGAAATGACACAAGTGGCCCTTGCTAAGATATGTAATTTCCCTCTTATTATGCTAATTAAAGAAAATTGCCTTCAATAGTACAAAATGATGTATCTATATCAGTTCAATTTAACTAATGTTCCATAGCTGCATAGGCAGTCCACAAAAGCAAATAAAAAGATATTCAGCTAGAATTTATGGAGAGCGTTCAAGCAACTCTCCAAAAGGAGGGCTGAGGTTTACTGTTTCCACACTACAGATCCTGCTTTATGCTGTTCAAGGGATTTTCTGTATTGTTTTTCTGATTTTATAGTATAACAATTGCTGACTCTCCTGATAAATGCGATTCAATGAAGACAGTATTACAAAGTGAAAAATGCTGTCTCCTTTGACAAAGAGAAAGCCCATAATTTTTGTCAGAATTAGGTAATTTCACTTCCCAAGAACAAGAACAAACAAAATAAAAATCTCTTTTAAGTTTCTACCAAGCTACTGAAGATTCAATGGGCATTATGTCAATGTTAATTAATGTTAAGTTAACATTAATAAAACCTCCATCTGAGTTGCTTTAACTCTGATTTAAAGTGAGTAAAACAAGTTATGCAGCAACTACATTATGCAAGGTGAAAAATATGATGTCTGTTGTCAAACCATAGTTTTGTATTCCCTGATTAATTTTCAAACTATCATGATATCTTTCATGATATCATGTAATTTCCATTTGTTTTAGGAGATTAGAAAGCAAAGAAAAATGTATGGTTATTGAAGTGTTCTAATTTATTTTGAGAAAAAATAATTGTATAAATAAAATGTAACTTGATTGACTGCAATAATCACAGTTTATGTTCCAGCAGCAACCATGAGAAAACCATGTTCTGAATGTACTGTAAAACACTACCCTTTTTCTTTAAATGTGGGGGATCATGAACTTATATAAAAAAGGGTGCAGCACTTTAAGTTTATTGTAGCTCTGTGGTGACTTGGGGTGCAATTTGACTGTCTATGGGTGTGTTAAGTACAGGTGTTAGGTTTGGCAACCATAAAGTTTATGCCATTTGTGGAAGGATCCATTTCTTTACAACGTGTTAGTGTTTCCCTAGCACTATGGGCAGGAACCTTTAAACACACCCACCACCAGCAAATGAACTACAGTGATAAAGTAATGACACCGTCATTGCTAACAGTCCCAGAGAAAGTGCCAAGAAAAGTTAAATTTGGGCTCTAAACCTGTGAACTTAAGCCCATGTGGGAAGTGGAAGGAGTCCCAGGAATTCCACCTTGGGAGCACACCCTGTCACCTACAGCAGCAGAAGGACCTTGCACACTCTTCAGCTCTTGAAAAAAGATTCAATTTTGAAATCTCTTAAATCTTAAAACTTGTTCCGCTTGGATTGCCAACAAGTCACCCAGTAAGTGCCAGTTACAAAGTGGTTTCCTGTTCAAAGAATGAGGAGCAAGGTGTCAATGGATTTCATAACCAGCCCCTGAGAGGTTACACTTGGATTAGGTTTTAATTGGTAATCAAAGTTGAAAGATTCTGCCCAGTTGCTGGTTTCTGAAATCATTAAAAAATCCCACCTCTGGTCAAAACTTATCATCTTCAGCTCATATTTTAAGTTAAATGAATATTTGGAAACCTCATATAAAGCAAAGTGACAGCAGGATGAATGAATTAATTTATTTTGTAGCATTGGCAGAAAAAAAAGGAATGAACAAAGTAAAATATTTCGGCTTTGCTGTCCAGTTATCAGGCAAGAGATTCATAAAGGAAGACCAGTAGTTCAGCTTTTAAATAATGCATGTAAACTGTACATTGGGTTCCACTCAGATCACCTAGTTTTTCAAGTAACAGGGGTTTTTATTAAGGTCTCCTATTTCTCAGAAGTAGCTGGAATTCACACTTTGTTTCCTGTCTATGCTCTCATTGAAGTTTTATCTGTCTGCATTTTTTGTGGATTGTTTTTTTATTTATGTTTCGTTGGTTTTTGGATTTTGTTTGGGTTGGGTTGGGTTTTTTGTGACCGTACTATCTAAGCACCTCACAAGATTTGTTTTTTACACTTAGAGCACTCCTGTTAGGATTTTTTTGAGTAATTTTGCAAGTAAATTATCACAATACAAAATGGAAATTCTCCAAGGTCCCTCTTTGGAAAACTATAAATTTGGAAAAGAGTATATCACCTGCTGCTTCCTGCCTGCATCTTTCCTATGCCAAATCATTTATATATAGTGATTATTTTTTCTGCACAAATGGCAGCCACTGAACTGCTGTGTAGCTCTCTTGGAGAGCAAGCTAAGCACTGGGGACAGGTGGAACATGCACAGCTCTGCAAAGCCTCAAAAGGGTGTGTTTTAGGATGTGTATTTGTCTGGGGCAAGTCTTGGTCTCTGCACCTGGTCACCACTGTGAGGCACAAACAGACCTGGGGATCAGAACCACACCGTGAGCGTGCAGCATTCCTTACTACAAATTGGAGAGAATCTGATAGGAAAAAAAAGAGATATATCATAGTAATACCATTTATCCATAATCTGTCCAGTTAATTCTACTCCACATATTGTAAATTTCACCAGAAATCAAACTGCTCCGATAAGAGAAAAAAAAAAGATGTATATGGAAACTAAAAGCAAGGTATCAAAGATTTGCAAGAGGTCGCAGGAGTAAATGATCTTACAGGGACTTCTAGGTAAAATTGTGTGAATTTACAGGTGTTTCCCTTGGAAGAGATTTACCTAATCTCTTACAAAATCTGTTTTTAAGTTTTCTTATGTTACCTTTCTTGAACTTCATTTGGTGTAAAAACTAGTTCTAATAATACCATGAAGACAAAGAGATATCAAGAGAGACAAACCTGAGCTCTTTAGTGAGATGATAGAAATTTATTATTCACAGCTGCATACACACGATTTTGAGTTCTAACAGCCAGCAATTAGTTTAAACAGTAATGCCACCAAGGGAAGCATAACTTAGTTAAAATTTACATTTAAATGAGATCATTTGGAGAAATCAAATACAGAACAATCTGTTATTTTTATATAACATTTCATAGTAGATTTTCTTAGCAAGGTATTCCTCACAATATAGTTTTATTACTTGCTGGTTGGAAATTACTGTGATTCATTTGTACGTGTAGCGGAAAAAAAAGTCTCACTTACCATTTGTTCATTAACAACCTGATGCAGAAAATTATCCCTGTTCAGGAAAGCATATTAACCACGTTTAACTTAACTTTAGCTTGGCCCTGCTGAAAGCTAAGCATGTACTTAAGTGTTTTTCTGAACATGAATTGAAATTCCAAGTGCATTTGCTTGCTCTCTTCAATCATCTTCTCAGCTTACAATAATAGAAACTGTTTCTGTTATGAAGCTTTTTGTCAGCTATTTTGAATGCTCATAACCAGTTAAAAACCAATGATACATCATCCTTCACTAAGATTTTGTGGGGACTTTTATGCCAGATAGGAATGTCTTGGGATTTAATTGTGAATTTTGAAATTAGAACAAAATGAAAATTGGATCTTCCATTTTCTGGGAAGCCCCTTTGCTTCAGTCCTTTTCCTAAAATCTGAATTTTTGGCCATTAATATATTTAAAATTTTCCACACAGTAAAAAGTTTCTAAATAGAGATTATTGACATTCCCAAGAGAAACTAGGTCCATTCAGGTTTTTTTTGGTGTTAAGCATTAAACTGCATCTTCTAATGAAGGCAGAGTATTTATAGGGTTTCCAGAATATTTTTATTTCCAATATACCTCCATTTCTGTCTGGATTTGTAACACAGAATATGTAATTTTTAAGGACTCTGGAGAGTAACTCTCTTTCCTCTGTTACAAAACAAAATTTCCAGCTATTAGCTTAAACGGGATCCAGGCAAGGAGCGGAGGAAAGCTTTTGGGGCATAGCAGTCTGGAAAAACACCTTGCAAAGAGATTGGCAGAGCAGGACCCTTCACCCCGAGCTCCCTGGGGAGCACTGCCATCCAGCCTGGGGAAATACACAGGATTCTGTGCTGGGAACTGATTCCTGGAGTGCCTGTGTCATTCTTTGCCTGAGCTGGTGGGTAGCAGGCCTGCAGGCAGCATGCAAAGGCACCTACAGGAATGTGGCTTGTGGAGTTTATCAACAAAAATACCATCAGCCAGGACTGTATCTCCTGCTGGAAGGAGTGCAAGAGTCTGCCTGTATCCATGAGCCACTTCTCTGCTAAATAAACTGAGTATGACAGAGTAGACCAGAGCCTGTAATGGATGACTTCATTATCCATTCTGCACCTAGAATGAGCAAATGTTTCCTAGAGGACACAGAGTAAGATGGGTTCGTGACAGACAGCATTTATATAAAGACTTGATGGAACAGCTAATAATGAAAAACAGTTACATACACAGAATAAGAAGATCCAGGACACAAAGGTAGCTGAATTGAATTAGAAATAATAGTGAAGAGCTCTGTGATCTATTAATTGTGGAAGAATCTACTCTTTCATTTCATATTTTTATCACTAGTATTTCTTATTTTTCTCCCTTTTTTGTTCCCCTGAGTTACTGCAGCGGTTTTTAATACATCAGTGGCTTGGCATTTTCTGACTAAAAGCTAAACTGGGCTCTTTGAGCTTTCCTCTCACCACTAGACAATGCTAATAAAACCTCTCTTGAAAAGCATGAGGTAAACCTATTTTGAGATGGGTAGTTGGATGGGGATCAATAAGGCCTGTGCCAGCAAAAAAGTTTAAAAACATAAAAGCGAATGGTCAAGGCCAAAAATGATGTAACTTAATGAAAACTTGGCCATCCTCAAACCCGGAACCCAGACTCATCACTCATTCCTGATCACTGCTGCAAGCTCCAGTGTAATAAAACAGAGTTTTAAACAGCCTCGTTTTGACATGTTTATGCATTCGTGATGCACTCTTGTCTCTATCTGAAAACGACCCTCTGGCAATGTCAGCAGACAGAGAGACCAGGATGGGACAGGCTTGGAGGCACTCATTTCTAATGGTCAGCTGTCTGCCTGGTCAAGAGGGAGCAGGGCACTAGAGGCAGCCAGCTCCCATATCCCTTGTGCTGGCCTCGTGCCGTGGTCTTCTGTGTACCCAGCTGCCACTTACAGAAAACACTGAAATTCAGGGTTAAAAATGTCTCTCTGAGGAATTTTAATAGCTGGCAACAAAGCTATAAGTGGTATCATTTGTTCAATTGAGAAGTTTCTTTTAATTATCGAGTCAGTTTTCATTGCAACCTCTTAAATGTGTGGTTTCAGTGTTTGTTTTCTTTCATTTGGACAGGTCCTTGTGTAAAACCACAGCTTTCTCTGTTCACTGTAGGCAGTGACAGCTTGTCAGGTTTTATTACAACAGTTCCAGCAGTTTTGGTTCAGAGTTAGCGGAAACCTAAATTAGAATAACTTCTCAGGCTTTAGGTTTCCTTTGTGCAGCACAGACATGTTATGCAACCAGGCGGTCAGGCTGTGGGATGTGATAAATATTTGGCTACCTGACTTGATCAGCTGATATCAACTGGGCAAACTCCGAAGTGTGAAAATGCTGCAGGATGGGTGATTCATTCTGCTTTGGGGCAGCAACCTTCTGGCTTTATTGGGCTTTGGCTCAGACCCTGAGCTTCCAGCAGATTTTCAGATATCCTTTCTGCTGAGCATCTGGAGAAGGGAGCGGGTGACTTAAATTAGAATTAACTCCTTGCTATGCGGGAAATTTACTGCAGGTTGTTCATGTGAAAGAAAAAAATCATCTGCAATGGCTACACCAGTAATGGCTCTTTAGAGTCAAGCTTTCTTCCTTTTTTTTGTCATATATGCAAGGAAAGGCTTTCTGCTGTGCTGTTGCCTTTGGCAAGCCCCTTGTCAGTGGATCCAAACAGGACTTGAATTTGCCATCCCCAAATCTGCAAGCAAGGACACATCTGCCTGTCTTCACCTTTTCCCATCCTGAAGTATATTGGCAGAATGTGAATATGAGAGAAAACTGATCTTTGTAGAAATAAGAAATATATGCTGTTTCTTATGCACAAACCTGCCTTCCTCACACAAGCAGAAATAGTTGGCCTTATAAGGGCTGTGAGTAAGGTAAATATAGGCTACACCCGTAATTTCAAGAATTCATACCCATAAAAGTTGATGTGATATAAAGGTATATTTGAAACATTGCACTTGATTTCATGAACATGACCACTGTTGTCTGTAAGGAATAAATCAGTTTGCCCATCTCCAGAACTGGACTTGAATTTTTCAGTATCTTAAAAAAAATTAAAACTGACTCACTCTTAGGGTATATCTCATTTTGAAGAACTTTCAAAAACAAAAATATCCTGTTGTAAATATTTATAAACCAAAATGAAACAGTCTTCAGTTGTTTAAGTGGAGAATGAAAATTGTGCAACTGCTTGACTCTTAAAAATTGCCAATATTTTGCTCTCTGTTCTGTAAAAGAAAGAAAAATTTTCAGGTCTTATTTGGAAATCTTTAGAATTCATATAGTATTGACTTATTATTTTCCTTTCAGCATTCTCACTTCTTAGAAATTCTGTAATCATGGAGTGAAACTCAGCATGCATTACATTAAACCAGTTAAAACCAGGATAATCTGTGTCAAGGAGGTGCCTCTGCAGTACAGAAAGGTATCAGTTTTCCACTGTTCTTTGCTTGCAGTTTTAAGGAATTGGTCCTACCTCCATGCCATTGGGCATGAAAAGATTATGCTTGTCTTTTCCCAGCTATAGCTATTGTACTGCAGATGCTGGTTAGACACTGCTGACTAATCCAGCTGTGCTGACTGTGGTGAAGGTAAACAGAGCAGGAGAGAAAAGATTTTTCCTTCTCTGGGAAATCATGCCCTGACTTCCACGAATTCTTCCCAGATTCCACGAATACTGATGCCCAGGTCAAGGGGGGATGCCCAACGACTCATAAATGAGCAGGGACAGCGGAAGCCATTGGTCTGTCCCTTGGTTTAGACAAGATGGTGAATAAATGCAAATATGGTCTTCACTGGTCTTCTTTAAGGGAGCTTTCCTCCTGCTGAACTCTCACAGGATTGTGTGGAAGAACCAGAATCAATGCCAGGCTGTGTACTCACGGTGGTTCCTGAGCTCATTTCTGCTTCAGCAAACATGAACCTGGTGCGCAGACTGACACGGAGTGTGTTACTGAATGCTGATGGGAACTGAGATTAAATCACATGACATTATGTTCCTCACTCCCAGTTTTACTTCTATCTATTTGAAGTGCAAAATAAACTGGACATGTTCATAAAAAGTTTCAGCAAATGCTTGTTATATCTTGGCTCTCATTTTCTGTGTGTGTTGATCAAATAGAGACAGATGGAAGCTGGTGGTGATTTAAGACACGAATGTGGCCAACGATTGTGCTGTAAACCATGTTATAATCCATGTTTCATATGGAAGATGAAATTGTAGACTGAATAACAGTTTTACTGTTCAAATACAGTGCATTCACTGTCATTTATAACATAAAAGGACAACTGCAGAGTAAGAAAATAAATAAATATATGGGGTTACTTGTAGGAAAGCAGAATATTTATCTATTTGAGCTCGAAAAGGTGTCTCAGGCTGTGATTTAAGAGGGTAATGATTGCAATAAATCAAATGAAGCAGGGGCCTAGATTAAAGATGAGAAAACTAACATGGCCAAGATAAATGCATTTGAGTAAAGTTACTTATTTGTGATGATTGCAAGACTGGGTTCAGCAGCTGGTGTAAGACCCATCCTTAATTTTCCTGCTAACAGAACAGGTTTATAGGCACCGTGTTACTTGCTCTATAACACCATGAATATTGTATTTTAACTAGAATTCTGTCATATTAATGTCAGTTCTATTAAAACAGTCTGGGAAATAAATTTCAGTGTCTGGGGCATGCTGAGGTGCATCATGAACTGTCAAATCTTTGTACCCACAATTCTAATTCAATCATTTCATTGACCTGTAGCCATAGGACTCATAATACCTGGAGGTAAGTCAAACATGTCCTACGGACATGTGTACATTTATATATTTAGATCTCTGTATATGAATAAGCAGCTTTGTATATTTATCTGTATTTTTGTACATAATAACAACAAGATTCAGTTTGCTTATTGAGGTCATTGTTTGAAACAAAATACTTTGTTACTAAAATTTTCTGTCCGTGGTATCACTGGAGACTTTAAAAAAAAACCAAAACACAAATGGTTATAGTTTTATTATTTTGTATGCTTCAGCCGTTTTATCTGATGTAAGTATTTTAAAATTATTTCATTTTTAATCTTCATTTATACAATGAATAGAGCAGTGGAGAAACTCATAACAGAAATTGAAAGCACTGGGATAAAAAACATGAATAAGGGAATGCGATAAAAAAATGCAAAATAATAAAAAGTATAGAAGAAGTAGATCAGGAGCATCTGTTCTCCCTCTCATAACACAAGAATATGGGGGCTTTTATGAAATTAAAAGGTGGTAAATTCAAAACAGATAAAAAGAAATATATTGTTGCACAGAGCCAGTAAATATTAAAACTTCTTGCAAAGAATGCTTTTAAGGCTGAAGACTTAGTAAGATTAAAAGGTAGCTGGATGTTTATATAATTCCCAGGAATATCCCCATCTACAATAGTGAATGATAATATAAATTCTGAAAGATTTAATAAGCTTCATGCCAGAGGTTTGTTACAATCTTTATCTGTCATAGCTCTGTCTGGCAGGCATTATGTTTTTATGTGTTATGTGATCACCTACTTCTGGTGATTCCTTGGAAAAGGGCTGCAAGTGAGGCTGATGTTCCTAAGAGAAGAAATTATTTTTGTATAATACTGATATTCAAGGAGTTTCCTTGTATTCCTTAGAGGCTCTTACTCTAAAAATGTAAATTTTTATACAGAACTATGTAGATAACTCATTGGCTGAGGCTACAGGCAGGTACAGAGTCTGAGATCCCGCTACACCCAGTGCTCGTTCCTCACCATGGAGGAGCTGGGTGGGTAATGAACTAGAGCTTCCAAGGGCTGAGCCTTCACTCATCCCTCTTCCCAGGGAGGTGATTATAGTTGATAAAACCTGACTCATGATCATGAGTCTTGTGATGCAGCTGAGATCATGGGGACTTGTGGCCTGCAGGAGGAGAGATTTATTTAGGCATCTTTGAGGGAGAAAGAGTGAAATGCAGAGGGTAAGTTGGGGTAAGACATAGAAATATTCTGAAATACACAGATCATGAATCATGCATTTTCAAGGATATGACCAAATTTAAAAAATCCAGCCTCTATGAATTAAAATTTAAAAAACAATATTAAAGGAACATGGTTTATAGATTTATGAAATTGTGAGCATTTGAAAGTGGGAGGAAATGGGGGTTTGGATTTGCAAAGAAGTACAGAGGGATTAGTGAGATCTTGTTCATTTTAATTAACAGGTGAATTATTTCACTCTCTCAAGAGCACTGAAACTGAGACGACATTTTAAATGGACAGTCTATACTATTCCAGCCCTGGCAGTGTTCCCTTTGTCTCTGGGCATTTGACTGACTGCTGTGCTTGGGCCTCACATGCTTGGCTCATTTGTAGCAAGCACCTTGGATGGGATTCATATGAGTAGATGTAAGCATCTACCTTGGACATGAACAGTCTGGACACTGACAAGTAGAGGACATAAGGCATAACTCCTCTGAGTCTGCTCCTGTACTCACTGACCTTTTTGACAGACAGCTTTGGCAAATGCTCATTATGTTCTAATTCTCCACTAGGAACAAGCACCATTCCAAAACCAGTCATTCATAACTATTGCTCAGAGAAATGAAATACTTCAAATCATTTTCTTGCCTTATTACTTCGAATTTTCTTTAAGCTTTTGAACAATAGATAGAGACCTTCAGGAGCTCAGGAATTACTTCTAAGTATGCCTCTTCTTCAAAATTTTGTCTCTCCTTCTTTGTCCCTTCCTCTTTACTAAACACTGAACAGCAAACTTCCATTTCACAATGTCTCTTTCTCCTTTCTCCTTTCTCC
>VXAZ01000944.1:1310-29514 GCA_013399875.1 Gymnorhina tibicen
CTTGAGGTTAATTTGCTTTATGAAATGGGGTAAAGTTTAATTCTTTACTAACACAGTGGAAACCACATAAAATGCCAAAATGTCAAAACACAAGCTGGGTGGGATGTTTTTACTTTAAAAATCCATATTAGCCATAAGGTGGCAGTGTGGCAACTATTTTTAACTGAAGTGGGACTAAAGAGACCTGAAACTCTTAGTCTAATTTCCAAGGTATAAAAAAAGTAAGACAGCAACGGTTTTGGTGTTTGGGAGACTTTTTTCTTTTCTTTTTTCTTTTTTTCTTTTTTATTTAAATGTATATACCTGAAACTACTCAGGTGGCTGAAAGACAGAAATTCCTAGCACTGAAATCTCATTTGCTAACACCTGACTGCAAGCAAAGAAGGATTCTGGCAAGCTATAGTGGAAATATGTAAAAATATGTTAAATACATAGTCTACAAAATATTAATCAGACACAGGATGAGACATTTAGTTATGAATATGTTACATGGTTTTATGCACATTTCTTAAAAGGAAGTTCATTCTTTTCTCAGAGAAATAATAGTTCATTAAAACATTAGGAGAGCAATTGTGTGCATATGCATATAGTCACATAGATACACTCACACATGAAAACAATTCCAAAAATAAAACATATTCAAGCAAACTGAACTTGTAAATTCACATGCACCATCCCTCTGCTTTCTTTCTCCTATATCCTCTAAGCATCCTTCCTAGGTAAACACTAAAGATTAGACAAAAGAGAAGTGGGAATGTTTAGTGGATTCTTCAGTGGTTTGAAGTAGGTATCATCCCAGAAGCTTTAAAAAAAAAAAATCTTGTTAAAATATTAAGTGTATCACCAAAGTATATATGGAGAAGAACTCAATCCCTGGTTTTCTCAGATGTTTTCAGTAGGTTTGATCTCATTTCTGCAGTAGAAGCACACATACAGAAAGCTTTTGGCCATTCCCACTTAATTCTGAACATGCAGATGGATAATGAAATATCTGGATCAATACCAAATGTGCAATTTAGATACAGACCATGTAGTCATATGAAGCCTTTTCCTTCTAAAAAATATTTCGTATAAAGGCATGCCTTACAAAGGTCATAGAATTTAAACACAGAAAAATATCTTAATTCAAAGTTAAATTCAAATACATTAATTGATAATAAATTAAGAGAAAGGAAAAAGAGAATAATTTAATGTTCAGAATTAAATGCTTTTTTTTTCATTCTCTAAAACACCTTAGCGATAGTCACTGATTTACTATTTTAAGTGAAACTAGCATGCTTAAAACCAAGTTCCAGTTCCACATTTGTGATGAATTTTTCCTTCTTATCCTTTGGATAAGCAGTTTTCTTGTACAACTAATCTATACAAATCAGTTACAAAAAAGGAAATAAAACCACACTTTTGACTGTATTTAAACACTTTACTGAAAGTTTATAAAGACCAGCAGAATAGATTTTTCTTTTTATTTCACAAGGCTGCTAAAAATTAGTGACTTCTTCAGAATTTCTTGTCATCTATTATTTTTTTTTTCTAATTGGTACTATAAAACAGTAAGTATTTGCAAACCTACAAACTTTGCAGTTACCTTAAAAATCCCAAAAACAAAAAAAACAAGCAAACAAAAAAAGGGAACAGAAAGTCCATGTGTTACCAGAGGAAAAATTACAGAAATTATGTATTCTCAAGGATGCATTAATGCTGTCTTAAACTCTCAGAGTGATAAATTTTTATCTGACAAGTATTAGATGAAAGACATCTAGATGTTTCACCTATAGAATACTGGTATGGTTTTAGTAAACAAAAATAACGTGTTTCAACCACTAAGTGGTAAGCAGAACATTTTTGAAAGTACTTAGGTATCAGTAAAACAGTTCGGGGGGGAAAAAGTGTGTTAAAATGAGATTAAGAAATACCAATCACCTATTCCACCTTTCAACCCCACCAAAAAACCCCCAAACTCAAAACCAACCAACCAGCCAACCAACTGCCTTTTTGCACATGTAGCAAACACATGTGCAAAATAGATGAGAAATAAATTCAATCAAAAAAAGAAGAATATAATTCACCAGTAAGGCAGTGTTGCATAAGCTACTCAGTGCATTAAGTGTCTGAATAAATTGTTGAGAAATAGACCATGTCACTCTTAGGTTTGCCCCAGGGTTTTTTCACTGGACCACGTCTCTCTTGAACCCTACAAGTTACAGGTAGAGGCAGCCTGGCCAGTCTCCTTAAAGAAGCAGGTCCCCAGACCATAAATATCCTACAGCGCTGAACTGTGTCACCCCACCACAGGAATGAATCCACCTCCTGCAGCCCTTAAGCTACTCCTCTTGCTGCAAAGCTGTTTGCATCTCCACATCTCTTAGTAATGAGAAGCTGCTCACCCCAAGCAGGTGCCCAGGTGCTGGCAGAGTGCTGCAGTGGTGGCCTGTGTAGAAAGAGGCTGAGGGTCTGCCTTGTGCTGGACACAGCTGGTTACAGCCACCTCCAGTGGACCCACCAAACCACACATCTGAGCCCCTCTGAAAAGACTGTGGTACCTGGGAAATGAGTTCATGGGGAAAATGCTTTCCAAAAAGGGCAAAGATGCTGTGTAGTCAGAGGGGGAAATGTAGTGGGAAACATGAGGGTGAATATTAAGGGCAGAGAAGGAAAGGGAGGAGATACTCCAGGTGCCACCATAGATACTTCCCAGTAGCCAGTGGAGAGACGCACATGACGGAGCAGGGAAAAAGAGGAAGATGCACCAGAGATAAAGCAAGGTGTCCTAACTACACCTCCCCCCTCAAACATACCCTTCCAATGCATTGCCTGGAGCACCTAGAGGAATTAGGAGTGAAAATTCAAGTTTAGCGTGAGAGAAGGGTGATGAAAGGTGCTGTTTTAGTATTTGTATTTGTTTCTCACTACTTAAAACTATTTTATTGGGCAATAAATTAAACTTGTTCTCCCCAAACTGAGTCTCTTTTGTCAATAAGAGTAATTGGTGAGTGATATTCCTGCCTTTTCCTTGACTCATGAGCTTTTTTCATCTTATTCCCTTCTCCTATCCTGCAGAGGAGGGATGGTAAATGAGCAGCTGGACAGACCTTGACTATCTGCCAAGGCTTAACATCACAGCAGGCTTCTCAAATAAAGCCTAAAACTGTCACTACTACTAGTTCATTTGCTTTCACAATTTTTCACCAATTCCATCCTGTCTTTTGCCTCTCTTTCTTCATTAGAGGCATGTGTCCCAGGTCCTTGTGAAATTTGACTTATTTAAGCAGCACTGTGTCATCCTCTAGGTCTATATAGGACCATAATATTTCTCAGTCATTTTTTGCTTCAAGTTGATGCACATTTTTCTTCTCATATCATCCACATCTCTTGCTATCTTCTATATTCCTTATACCATGTCAGATATTTCCTCATTTATCTTCTGTTTGTTTTGTAATACCTTATTTGGAAGCTCACTTTTCTCACTGACAAACTATGCTACCTCTACAAAAAAGAAAAAATGAGAAAAGTGTCATTATGTAAAAGAGAGTAATGGGGGGGGCACGGGGGGAAGAAGAACAAAACTGAGTTTTCTTGCAAGGGCTCACAAGAGAATTGAACTGCAGTGAACAATGCTGCTTTCTTTGGCCTAGCTTTGGGGATCTTTAGTGCTTAATCTCTTAGAATTTCATCTTTGAAGGTTCTGTTCTCCCTCTGTGGATTCCTAGGCAACATGTTGACATTCCTCTTTCCAAGTCAGCCAAAGCTAAAAGAAAACACTGTTTGTAAGAGAATTTTTTTCTTTCTCACATCACAAAAAACATATGCGCAAAAGCAGAAGACTTGTTTTATAGCACCGTGTGTTTTGGGGACAGGTGTATCTCAGAACACAGGGATGATAATAGGTGAACAGTGGGCCATGACAAAAGCAATAGAACACAAAATTTACCAGGATATGATCTTTCACTTTTTTTCCCTTTTGTCTACTCAGCACATTAGCAATGAAATAAATCTGTTTCCCCAGGTATTGTCACCTGGACAAGCAGAATTCTGATGTGTGAAGCCTCTCTAGCCTTTCCAGTCTGGGTTTCATGCCACTGATTGTGTTTAAACTGTGTAAGAAATTATTAAAGCAGAGAACCATAAGCTGGACCCCATCTCTTCTTGATATTACGCTGTCTTACAGACAAGAGCATAAGAAAACAAGCAAAAATCTCAGTCTCAGTTTGGTGAAGAAAGGAATAGGAATAAGAAAATACATGAGTTTGAATAATGGTCTCAGACTATTTCTATTCTTTTCAGAAAAGGTATACTCTCCTTCAGACCCCTTGCTGGCCTTTCTTCTTGTGTTCACAGTTAAGAAGAAAGAAACAAACTCTTAGTGAATAATTTAGCATCTGTTTGAAAAGTTATTCTGTGTTCATTAACCAAAATACAACATGGAGAGAACTAGCCCTGTGCAAGTCCAATTATCCTCTTGCTTTTTACAAGTTCTTCAGCCCTGAGTACCCTGTGTGCCAGCCACAAATACGACTGTTTAAACATTTGGGGTTTTATTATATTCATAGTATGGCAGAGTTAAAATATTCCTAGGCTATTCAGTATCAGTTGTTAATTTACTCTATATTCTTTTCCTCTTCCCTCTGCTCCTAAGTCTTTGTTTCTGCAAAACACATTATTTTAAGAAGCCTTAGCTACAACTGACTTTCAAATATATGAAAAGGAATTGACAACCATTTCCAACTCACTCTTCATGACACCACCAGTCATGAAAAAAATTTTGAAACATGTGCTATGGAGACCTCCACTTTCCCAAGAATTATGATGCCATTTCCAGTTTAGGAACAGTGTCTGTTACTGTTTTTTTGCAGGAAAACTCTTCTACTCTGTTTTCAGTCCCAGGGCTGATTCAAGAAAAATCTAAACACATGCACATTTTTGTCTAAGTCAATCTTTAAGGAGCCTTCTAAGCTGTCCTTTAGTACCTGGTATTTGCCAGGACCTAGTTTCATTGCTGCAAGATGAGGCACACATATGTACCTCTCCCCTGAGGGAGGTATTTATTTAGTCAGTATTTCTGTGGAGTAACTATGAGTTCTTTATTAGTGTTTCAGAGAGTGAAATACAAAGATCAAGAGTGGCACAAATTTCTCCTAGCAATGTCAATAGGAGAAAAACCTTACTCTAACTGCATGGAAAGAGGAAAGAGAGATGCCTTAGAATAATTAATAGCAGATCTGAAGGCTGTTATGCAGTAAAAAAATCCAAAGTGAGTCTGAACCACTCTAGTCCAAAATATGTGAACTATCTCTCACTGTCCAAAATGTGAAGATGCTATGAATGTTTACGAGCAAGGCACTCATCTAGTTCTGCAAACTACTAATGTATCAAAGTGGGAGCTCTCAACCTCAATAAATGAATTGCAAGAATTGCTTCAAAAGTTTACAAGATTTATATTATTTTAGTATCTTTACATATTCTTTTATATGTGTTGAAAGGGTATAAAATGTAAAAAAAAGAAACTACTGAAAACCATCTTATCTTGACAAGTAGTTTACTTTTATGATCAGGACATCATATTATGCTTGAGTGGCCTACGTGCTGTGAGCATGTTATCATCATCTGAGGTAATCACACTGAATTTTAATTTTGTTGTGGGATGTTAATTTGGAATTTTATGGCCACCAAGCACATGTTTTGCCTGAGAAAACTTAATCAGATGATACTATTATTTAGCATATTATTTCCCATGGGCAAATTAAGCTTAAGTGTTTATCTCTGTGGATCCTTGAGAATCTAATAAACTACACTGGGATCAGATAGAAGATAACAGTAATATACAGCAAATCACGTTTTAGTTTCTTCAAACAAATAAATAAATACTGATATTTGAGGAAAAAATCATTAGACAGACTTTCAAGTTTGACACTGAACCAGTAAAGTGTATAGTATAAGTGTATAGCAAGTATACTTATACAGGGCTTTGCATGACATTAATTTGAACTAGAAAGGAAAAAAAAATCACTCTCCTTTTGATACGTAACAATGGTATTTGCACAGCCTTTAGCTCTATTCCTCTAGTAATTAAATGCAATCTGGGATTAAGCTGATGCTATATTTTAAAAAAATTAAAATGTTATCCTTATCTGTTTCATCAAAATTTAATTGTTTCAAGCAAGTTGATGAAAGGCATACTTTTGTGATTTTATGAAAATTTTAATTGTCAAAGGAAGAAAACTTCCTGCTCAAGCCTTTAGCTATGAGATGTGTATGAAGACATGAAAATTTTGTGAAGGACTTAAAAATCCCAAGAAAATAATTTGCCCAGTGTAGTTTTTACATGTTAGTGTGTGGCTTCTGCATTTAAGCTCACCTACCAAAGAAGGAAGCTATTCCAAGACTAATTCCTGATGCGAGGCTTTGCCAAAACAGTCTCTTACTGTGATGAGCACACTGATCACCCACTATCTCTCATTAGTCTTTTGTTTTCAAGTACAAAGTCATTCTCTGTAATTTCTTTATTTTTTCTCCTAAGACTTAGGAAAAAATACAGATGTAGGAACCAAATCACCAAGAACTAACAGTGCAAAATAACATGTTAAAAAAAGTAGTGAATTTGGAAGAAATCAAGCTGTTTGCAATTATAGATTTATTATTTAAAAATTATCTATGCTCCTTCCTTTAAATAATTACTCGTATCTTAAATTTCAAAGACCTTCTCTTACAGTCTGAAATTAATTTTAATAATATAGTCTCAGAGCCATTATCTTATTTACCACAAGTTTTAAAAGATTCCCTGTCGTACTTGCCGAATATAAAAACAATCAAAAATATATTTTTAAAGTATGGTGTTGATTTCCTGTCCGGGTATCTTTCAGCAAAAAGATTTTTAGGTTCCAAACTGAAAAAGGCTGTTCTTGCTTGATCCATTTTGTGTTTTATTCTACTCTTCCACTGATTAAAATTAATTTTTTAACCTCCCTCACTAGGACATTGAAGTGGTTTAACCACAGAACATTTCACTTACTCCCACCCTGGCTAGGGAGGAGAGTCAAAACAAGCAGCTCTGTCACACACCTCTTCAGTTGGACAGCGGAGAGAAAATATAATGAAAGGAGAGCTCATGCTTCAAGATAAAGGCAGGGAGAACACACAGCGATTACCATCATGGGAAAAACAGACTCAGCTCAAGGAAATTAATTTATTACCAATCAAAGCAAAGTAGAATAATGAGAAATAAAACTAAATCTTAAAAATACTTTCCACCCACCCTTTTCTTCTTCCCAGACTCAACTGCACTCCCAAATTTTCTACCCTCTCCTTGCTAGTGGTGCAGGAAGTGGGGGTTGCAGTCAGTTCATCATGTGTTGTCTCTGCCACTCTTTCCTCCTCACACTCTTCCCCTGGTCTAGTGTGGGATCTCTGTCATGGGAGACAATCTTCCCCAATTTTCTCCAATGTGAGTCCTTCCCACAGGATGCATTTTCGAATCAACTGCTCCAGCATGGGTCCTTTCCATGAGGTCACAAATTTTGCCAGCAAACCCACTCCGGCACAAGCTCCTGTCTCCATGAGGCCATAGGTCCCACCAGGAGTCTGTTCTGGCATGAATTTCCCACTCTTTGGACATTCCCCTGCTCCAGCATGGGATCCTCCAGGTGCAGGAGGTGAACCTCTGCTCTGTAGACCCCTATGGGCTGTTGGGGCATATGCCTCTCAATGGTCTTCACCAGAGGCTGCAGAGGGATCTCTGCTCCAGTGCCTGGAGTATATGCTCCCCTTTCCCTCTACTGATCTTGGGGTTTGCAGAGCTCGTTCTCTCACATATTCTCACTCACTTCTCTGGCTGCAATTTCTCCAGTGCAGAAACACTTCTCCTCTTCTCAAATCTGTTTTCCCAGCAGCACTACTGCTCTCCCCTATGGGCTTGGCCCTGACCATCTTGGATCCAGGTGGCACTGGCTCCATCAGACATTGGAGAAACTTCTTGCACTTTCTCAGAGAAACCACTTCTGTAGCCCCCTTCAGAAGCCCCCTGGACAAGCTTCCAAAACCTTGTCATGCAAAAGTGATGATGATAACAATAATAATAATAATTATTATCACTATTATTATGAAAAGTAGGGAGAGAAAAATAAAACCTAAGAGAAACAAGCAATGCACATTACATCTTACAATGTCTGTCCAATCCCCAGCCTATCCTCATGCAATTATCAGCTGTTCCTGGTCAACTCCTCCCTGTTTATGTTCTATACATGATATTCTGTGGCATGGAACAGCCCTTTGGCCAGTATGGATCACCTGTCTTGGCCATGCTCCATCCCAGATTCCTGTAGAGCTCCTCAGCTGCGGAAAATGAGACACAAAAAGTCCTTGACTTAAGATAAACACAACTTAGCAGGAACCAAAACATGAGCATGTTAGCAACATTCTCCTAAATTCAACTAAATCCAAAGCACAGCACTGCACCAGCTCTGAGGAAAAAACTTATCTCTACCCCATCCTATTAAAAATATATAGCCTCTTAAAAGTAGATTTAGCAACAGTGCTAACATGAGAATTGCTTGCTAAAAATTCTTAAGTTAAAATAAGTAAAATTCATATTGGTTTTGAGAGTTATATGGCAATTCTGTAAACTCCATAACTGATCATTTTTTGTACATTTTTGAATATCATTTAGCAGTAAAATATAAATTGCAGAGTAAATCCTTTTTGATTTTTTACAACTCAAAACTATTAAAAATACGCACCAAAAAACGATCTTATGCATATTTTCTTGATATCCAGCATTTCTGTGAGCAGTACAAGTACACACAAGCACAAGTACAAACTTGTGTATCTCTGCAGTGAAGTTTGGCAGGAAGGAGAAAAAGAATTTTCTAGTGGTTAAGAATGCTTTAGTGTATCAGAAGCCCTACTTTGTATAATTTGCTAACCGTAAGACAACTGTAATGAAGAGAAAATGTACCAGTGTAATAACTTGACAGCCACATTTATCTATAAAGAGGGTTGTTTCATATCAGATCCCACCTTCAGCTCTATGAAAATGTACTATGATGGAGAGAATTCAAACACAAGGAGTGAAATCACCAGAACACTATTTTTTTTGGTTAGATCCCCAGGTAACAAACAAAATTCTGTATCATTTTCCAGTTTCATAGTCACAAATCTTATGACGTAGCAGGATCACTGGAACCAAGGAACATTTTATTTTCTTCAATTTTAATAAACATGTAGGCAGGCCCAAGAAGAGCAGTGTAACCTTTAAATCACCAGTCCAAAGTCATATGTAAATGAACACATATCTGAGTAAAGACTGTGTTTCTAATATTATCAAAACCATGCTGACCCGAATCAAATCAGCTGTTCCTTCCTGGTTATTTAGTCTTTGGTAAATGCTAAATGCAAGATATTGAGAAAAGTACACCAAAATATCCTGCCCAAACTTTAGGCTTCCCTGCCAACTGTCTTTCATGTCTGCATATGAGATAGTTCCTTCTTAGCTGAAGGTTGCTTCTGTCCATCGTTGAAGGATTCTCAGAGGGTTTTTTTGAAATTTCCCATGGTCTAAGTTGCCTTGGGGTTTACTGGGATCCAGCTACAGCAAGGACAGTTCTGGGTGTTTCCATTCACTTTCTCCCTGACGAAGTTCTCTAGAGCTCCCACTGATTTGTGAAGGGCACCGTAGTCCTTTTCTGTTAGTAAAAATCTGCTTACATGGAGTATGTAGCCAAATTAATCTACCATGAGACTTCAGCCCTTGATCTACATGCCCGGACTCTTGATGGAGTTTGATAATACTACCTCATAACCAGGAAAAGAAAGAACCAGTAACTAGACAGAACAGTTTACTGAACACCTTATATTTGTATTCTTCTGGTATTCCTGAAAATTCTTTTTTATTGTGTATCTTTTTTAATCCGGATAAGAAAAGAGATACAATAATCTGGAAAAAAAAAGAAACATAAAATAAAATAACCCAAGGAACAGAATTTCAGGGCCTTTCCTTTTCTTTCTCTCTTTCTTTTTTTTTTTTTAATTTCCAAAGGAGCATTTCCATTTTCCTTTTCACTGCACATTCAGAACATATAGCTATGCATTAGGAGCTGATGATGAGACTTTTCACTTTCTGGCAGAAAAAAAGAAAATTAGAAAGAGATTGTGAAAATATTGGGAGATGACTCAAAAATAAGCAGAATCTGAGATTTTTTTTATATATTAGAACATATTCACTATCTATGGTCATTTGTCAGAGTGCATAAGATCTGGTTTTCAAGTAAAAGAGGTGAATCTGCAGACCTGAATGAGTTAATTTTAAACCATTCCTCAGTTATGTAAATGCACAAAATGTAGTGCCACTTTCTATTCTTATTACAATTGTGAGACTGTCACTATAATTGATTAATTTTGTGCCATTCTTTCCCAGTGATCTCTTTGTCACAAGAATGAGCTATCACAGAATTTTAATGCTGATTACATTTTAGTTTTCATAATGTATTCTCATTTTCATTCTAGTGACAAAGGTTGGCACAAAATCAGACCATATTCATAACAAAGACTGCAAAAATAAAGCAGGAAACTGTATAGAATCCATCTTCATGACAATCTCAGAACAATGAGAACAGAAATATCACAAAACAAAACTCTTTGTTCTTGTGGCAGTCTTGGTATTGTAATATCACAATACTCTAAAATGCATTTCTGAACCTTTTGGATTGGATGTATTAAACTCATTGCAGTGTAGATATCCTTCACAGTATTTTAAAAGGAGAGAGTGGGAGAAAAAAATCTTGTATCAAAATGTGATTTGTTAGAAATAGTTACGGATAATGGAAAATACCTCTTAGCTGTTTGTTAATTCCTAAGTCTGCCACTGAGTTACTGGCAGGAGAGAGTGGGAACAAACAGGCAGGAAGGAAAAACAATGGTTGTTTTCCACAGAACCTTTACGTCACAAACTAGTTGTTTCTTCCTGGACTTAGTGCTAGTGTAATTATTTGATAGACTGCTAATACGTGGCAAAACTGTGAGTATCAAGAAGAAGAACATTCAGTAAGTTAGAAATAACAGCCATTTATTGAAGTTATCTGTTGTGAAGTTATGAATTATGCGTATTATCCAGGTTCCTTTATTTCTTTTTTCTGTGTATACTACTATCTCTGTTTCTTGATGGTCTCCTTTTAAACTGACCTTTGCCATGATACTTCTTCCTAGTCCTACACCACAACTGCCTTGACTGTGTTGTCAATGGGATTTACTGTTTTCAATATGACTGTGAACTTGTGGGTTTCGCTTTTTTTGCGCAGTCAGAGGGACAGTGTACAAGGAGAGCACATTGTGTCCCTTCCTGAAGAGAGGCTCCTAATAAAGTCTTGTGGAGATAGATCCTTTACACTTGTTCTTATCATTTTTCTTCTTGACTGTAGGGGATGAGAACTTTCACACCTACCCACATTCTCTGAATATATGAAAGAGTATGGCAAATGACTTCTGATTTGTTCACTGCAACCTCAACTGTGAAGTTGACTTGGCTACTGTGTCTTCATATCTTCTCCTCCCTGGCTGACTCCTCAGTGACCAAAGACAGCTCAAACTGTTCTGGTGTCCTGTCAACTGGTGGGTTAATATACCTGACAATAACACAATTGCCCTAAGAACATTCACTATCATTTGAGTCAGCATTAGCCTGTAACTGACTTCACTTGTTCACAGCAAAATCCTCACCAGAACTTTCTGAAACCTCTAGAGGAGAACTTACTGTTACATGAAACCTTACTATCTCTTCTGAAATGGAAGATGATAGCCCTGGAGCTTTATTGCTCAAGGGGGATTGATCAATACCATACACAGATGAAATGTGATTTAGTTCTTGAAAATCTGTCTCATATGGAGGTATTATAATAGTTGGTGAGTCTCAACACCTCTCTTCATCGTACAATAGAGTTGTAGAGTCATATTTGTCATGCTGATCATATGCTTCTCAGTTAAAAGGAGATAGTGCAAGACCAACAAATTCAACTAAAGTATGGAGTTTCCATTTTTGGGGTGTTTTGTTAAGAAAATCTACAGCTGTCAAGGATCGCAAAAGAGCCTTTCCCTGAAGGTCTGAGTATCTACTTCTTAAAGTCATCTGCATCACAAATTCTGTGGAATATGGACAAGAAATATTGCTTGCAGAGTGGGCATCCTGCTTTGGCTTTTGACCATTCCTGGACAAAACAGAAACAGAACCTGTGGGGTCAGTGATCTAGATAGCCAACACTGTCAAATCTGCTCAAACAGATAGGGCTTCAGAAACAGGAGCTATTTGTGTAAGACATATCAGGGGTACTGGCTTTGCCTATGTGGTGGTTTCGGCCAAATTCAGGGAAACGTCCAAAAGGAACGTCTCCTCAAAGGAAGGCAGGCCACAACCACCCCTCCCCCCAGCCGGGTTTGGGAAAAAACAAATTTTCCTTGGAGGAAAGTGAAGGAGAAAATAAAACTATTTATTTAACAAACACACAGGAAAATAATAATAATAAGGCTAAATAATAAAATCTCGCTCTCGCTCTGGAGAGAAAACCTGAAAGATTTTGGAGTCCTTCTGTGGGTACGGTCTCTCTCCTCCTCTTCGGAGCTGAGTTGGCGTGGGGCCCCCCCCCTCCAGGCCGGTGGAAGGTCCCCCGGTGGGGTTCTGATGTTCTGGTGTTCCGAACAAGTCCAGAAGAGAAGAAGGGGAAAAAACCCAAAGTCCCAAGAGGAAAAAAACCTTAACTCTCCGTTCCTCTCCGAAGAAACAGAGCCAAAGAAACTGACCGAAAAGCCAGAGAGAAAAAAAGTGCTTCCTCTGCCCGCCGCAGAAGTAGCTAATCTCTGTGTCCTTGAAGCACAAACTGTTTTGAAAAGTTTTTTTTTCTCTGTCTCTTGCATCCAGTTTTAAAGGCATAGAAAGGCTCAGGAATCATGTCTGGGCATAGAGCAGTGGTAGGGGATACAACAGCAAACAGTCACCCCAAGACAGCCTGGAATAGAGGTAAATTTCTTCATACTAGCTTGTATGGATTTGTGATGAAAACAGTGTTAATAACTACTGGAATGCTGTAGTTATTGCTAAGTAGCATTTACACAGGCTCAATGCACTTTCTGCTTCCCACAGTACACCATCAGCGAGGAGGCTGGGGGTTCACAAATTAGTTGGAAGTGATACAGCTTGGACAATTGAGCCTAACTGATTACAAGGGTATTCCATAGCATACCACATCACACTTACCAATAAAATCTGTGAGAAGAAGAAGAAGATCAAGAAGAAGAAGATCAAGAAGAAGAAGAAGAAGAAGAAGAAGAAGAAGAAGAAGAAGAAGAACAAGAACAAGAACAAGAACAAGAACAAGAACAAGAACAAGAACAAGAACAAGAACAAGAACAAGAACAAGGAAGTGGGGAATATTCTGAGTTATGACATTCCCAAGTAAATATTGTGCTTGATTTAGCCCTGCTTTCCTGGAGATGGCTGAACATTTGCCTGGTGATAGGAAGTAGGGAATGAATTCCTTGTTTTGCTTTGCTTGCAGGTGTACCTTTGCTTTATTTATTAAACTGTTCATCTCAACTCATTAATTTTCCCTCTTTCACCCATTCAACTCATTCTCCCTCTAGGGTGAGTAAGCACAACTGTGTGGTACTTATTTGCCAGCCAGGGTTAAGCCACAACAATCAGAGAATCATAGAATCTTAAGATCATAGATTCATCTTTGGTTTGGATTTGAAGATTTATTCAAGATCATCTATTTCCCAGTCCCACTTCCATGAGCAGGGAAATTTTTCACTAGATCAGGTTGCTCAAAGCTGGCATCCAGTCTGGCCTTGAACACTTCAGGGATGGGACATTCACAATTTCTCTTGGCAAACTCTTTCATTGTCCCACTACCATCACTGTAATGGATTATTTCTCAATATCTATCCAAATTTCTCCTCTTCCAGTTTAAAACCATTACCCCTCATCCTGTCATTACACTCCCTAAATAAAGGATTCCTAAATCCAGGCTTCTAGAAGGTCTACCTGGAGCCTTCTCTTCAACAGGCTGAAAAACCCCAACTCTCTCAACCTGTCACTACTGGGAGGTGTTTCAGTCTCATCTTAATGACACTCCTCTCAGAAGTCTGTTGGCATCTGGTCCAACTTGTATTAGCTTAGGGCAAAATGTTGTTGTTCTCTGCAAACTTACAGCTGCTGTGAAGTCATCTACAAAAATGAGACAGAAAGATCATTGTTCTTCTAGAGGGAAAATAAATTTAGGGTATAGGCAAAGTAACCTATAACAATTGCTTCAAGGTTTAAAAAGCAAAGAGTAGCCAGCACTGAGAGATCAAAGAATAACACGAACTACTTTGCTTGGACCCTAGGAAAAATATCTTACAAGTGCAGGTGTCATGACTAAATTTCATCCCAGTACAAGAAGGAAAGACTGAAAAATATCCAGGTTTAGGAACTATGTTTCTAGAAAACCGGCTCTACCCAATGAAGTAATCATCTGCCTTCTCTAACATGAGCAAGACTGTCTTTTCTTAATTTTTAAGTAGAAGTTCTCATTTGCAGCACCACCTATTTCTGGGTAACGCAATAGACTGCAGGATCATATATTCACAGAAGTCCTAAACCAGCTGTTCTCTTACGAATGCAGGCATTGCAGAAATGGCAACTGACACCTTTTACCCCTCCCAAAACACTGGCATTCTTTCCATTCTTAGAATGCAGCCTTGACACTGGTGTTTGTTCTTTCTGACTTCTAAAGGGTATATTCTTTGCTTTTTAGTTCTACTTTGATCTTGTCCTACTGATCCTATTTCTCCACTGTCCTCTTTCCCTTATTCGAGGTTCAGCAGCTGTTTCCTCTCTGCAGATTCTCTGCAAAGCTCCTCAGGGTTTAGGCACATCAGCAACTAGCTGGAAGTAGGTCTTCTGGGCAGTTCTCCTGGCAGTAAGAATTCTTTAGTTTCTGTACTGCTTGAGCAAAACCACAGAATAAGAATGCATTTCCACAGAATAAGATGTATTGAAAATGAAGAAGAAAAGAAACAGATGGGCATAGCAAGGCTTATGGTCAGATTAGATACAAATTGCTGTTTTAGGCGGAACTTGAATTATACTGGCATATATGAAGACTAGAGGTAGGCCTCTGTCTTCACCATTTTTAAATGCGTGAAATGGTTCAGTAAGATTCTGATTAACACGTGATAAATATTTTCAAAAGAAACCAATGTTTACATATTAAAAATACAAGAGTTAATTCAATCCATATAGAAAACAAAACAAAACAAAAAACCACAAAATAAACAAACAAACAAAAACTACAAAACCAAACCAAAACACACCTAAAAAACCCCAAACATAAAACAAAATAAAACTACCAAAACCAAAAGAAATACCCAAAACCGATCAAATATTTAACCTAAAGTACCAGTCTTAATGTTATTCTGGTGCTGTACTGTTCATATATCACCTTTTTCTGCTTTATTGGGCCAACCACACTGGCTACTACTGGTGGCCCAGACACAGATATTGTTAGCCTAGGTGACCTCCAGAGATGCTTTCCACCCTAAATTAGTCAATGGCTCTATAACTACAGCAGAAACACCCAGATGTCATTCCTACACTCATCCTCAGTTATGCAGTGCCTTTGAATATAGTCAGACCATCAGTTGTACTCTATCCGTGAATATATTTTGACCTTAATTTGGGTATCCATCTTAAGCTCAGGAGTTACGAGTTAGTGGAAATGAGTGATCAAGTCACTTACACAAAAGTCATCTTTTGCAAGTAAAGAAGCAGGCTGCAATCACGTGGTTAAAGCCGGGAAATAATGTGCCATACACACATGTAGAAAATGTACATGGACACACAGACAGGTGCACACACACAGATAGACAAAAGCTGTGGGTTTGTGCTCACCAGTGAGTGCATCTAAAATGGTGTATTCTGTTCTGTGTGTAATCTCTCCTAAATGGCCCTTCATGCAAACATCACTGGAATGTCAAAACATTGGAAAAACTTAATATGAGAAGCAGTTATATCACAAAAAGTGAAGCCGGTCCAGATAATCAGTCTTTGGGGTTGCACTTTTCACATTTAAAGCAGCCAAGAATACAATTACACAGCAGCAGTGCATTTCATAAAAAAAAGAAAGGTACAACAAACCCTACCTAAATAGTAATATATATATTTGAACATGTGTGGGAGAGGTAAAGACACTTCCACAATTAGAAAAGAACCTTAAAACAACAGCAAAGCTAGTATTTAAATTGAAATTGTGCACATGCGAGATTTTGACCAATTTTGACCATTTTGATCCAAATGTTTATATTCATGACATTTTTTAAGCAGTCTTAGAAACCAAATTCTCTCACCCTTTCAGGCAAAGACAAGATGCTACATAAACATATGAATTCTCTAATGTCTATTCTGTTTAAAAATCTTTAACTTTCCTCTGGTAGAAACAAGTTACTGATACTGAACCCTATGATTTCTCTGTTTTCATAATTAAATTTAAGAAGAGATTTAATACCTCCCTTTTATGATATGAACGGTGAATTTTTAATTCAGTTTATAAAACTTTATCATTCTGTAATTTGGATAGCTAGGTTTCAGGTAACATATTTTATGTGACTAATAAATAATGCAATTAATTACAAGAATATGTTGTGCATTAAACCTCAAATTTACTGTATTTCATAATAAGCCTTTTAAACTGTGAGCATGGATAAGTTAACAGGAACAAAATTATTTTGTGAAATCCTGCTTTTATCTAGGTTACATTTACGTAAAAAAGAGTTTTCCATCTTGCAGGAATATAAAGAATAACTGATCCTTCAGTGAAGTCAGGAAAATAGAGAACATGTGACCCTCGGTTATACCCATCATATTAACCCTCTCATACAATGACTGAAGTTTATTTTTCTGATAAAATGAAGACTCGATACAGGTCACAAACATGCTTTAATTTAAATTAACAAATAATGGATAATATAAACACCATCTGGCTGTCTGGAAACATGATTGCTAGGTAAAGGAATACTTTTATTTTCAAGAATAGCTGCATATAGAATGATGCCTCTTCATTCTGAAACTTTATTTTGATCAGAAAAAGGAAGTTTATCAAATTTGTAATGGATTTTTTTGTATGGAATAGATTCAAAAAATTTTGCGGTGATTGTAGATGTAGATCTTTTGTGTAATTTCATGAAACTTTGAAGAGATTATGGAGTATTGATAACTAATGTAAAAAAAATAACCTTTATCATATGGAGATATCTGTGAAAGATATAAAATTGAAGTGAGAATTACAAAAATCTAATTTGCTCAACTTGAAATTAAAACAGAGTTAACAAAACCAAAATAAATTTTTTAAAAAATAAATTTTTTAAAAAATCTATGTGTCATCTTCAATAATCTGAAATGTTAGTATCTTTTTAGTCTAAGGTCATTGTGCTTAAGATTTCGAGGGTCTTCTAATTATTGTATTATTTTTATAATCTTCTGATATTTACAATCCTTTTGTGCAGAAAAACAAATTCTGCCAGTTAAAATTATTTTTTCTAGACTGAGTGCAAATAACTACATGACTGAAGAATTTATGACATTATTATCACAATTTTTTTAAGAAGTTTGTTTTCAGTCCCCTTTTGGATAATTTTTCACCTCTTTTGCTTGGACTTTTAACAGCCTTTTTGATCCAATACTAATGCAAATTACATTGTCATGTTTTGTGACTTTTCTGCACTTATCACTCAGCTATAGCCTAGATGCACAGATATTTTTTTGTATTTTAATTTTTTCTTTTTAATCACTAATGGATTTGCAGCTAACCTATGGCTTCAGCCATGGAAAGTTGCCTTCAGTATCACTGATGTATGCATTGTGCTGATAAGTACCGTGGTTCATTTTCCTCTTGGGTAAGCACAGTTAAAAAAAAGGTGGGGGGGAAGAGAAAGAGAGAAACTCTCAGACTAATAATTACCTTAGCCTGAGACAAGGATGGCAAAACACACTAGATTGCTTTCTAACATTCGTTATGTGTAATGAAATATGGCTGCTTCAGGACAAAAAATGTGTGATAGCTTCTGTCATTTTAGTGTTATTTCACTGAATTCCTCAAAACTGCATTTCATTCAGCATTATCAGTATGAAAATGTTTTAATTAAAGGGCAAATCTTGGCCTAATGATGAATTCTTTCCTGACATCAAAAGGACTGTCCCTTGTATTCTCAGGGTCATCATTTTATATTACATTTTAATTTGTTAGTTCATCAGTGTGAACTGAGTGTCCTAATATGTAAAGAATCTTTGTCATGATCCAATGATCTAACAAGGCTTGTTGAAAGGTGAACTGATTAGTAAAAATAAAGAAGATTTCAACCTTATGGAACATATTATGAAATAAATTTTATACGCAAGAGTACTTGCATCACATTGAATGGGAACTACTGTTCCTCCAGATGAATATTTTGCTGCATCACATAAGATTTTATCTGTTTCATGATTTGAAAAGGAAAAAAATATACACAAATATTTAATTTCTTGCTAGAGAAACTTTAATTCAGCTGTAGTGGTTGGTGCTGTACAGCACATAAATATTTTCTGATTTTATTATAAATGGATTATTAAGATCTAAGGGAGACCTGGCCAGATCAGTGATGAAACTCAGAAATTGTGTATATCTCAAACTTCTCCAAGAAATATCTGGTTACATGTCTACAATAGTTTAAATAGTTTTTGTCTTTAGTATCCTATAATTCCTTTAGAGACAAAAAGTAAAAAAGAGAAATGAATCTACCAAACTGGAGAAACATACTGATAGGTGGCTGATTAAAACAAAGAGATTTTAATGTATTTACATTTCTTTTAACATAATTTAATTTTAAGAAAAATGACAGTTAATGTCTTATTATCTTGCTAAAAAAATAATGTAGGTCTCTCTAAAAATCCACCTATTGTTGAGGGTTTGCTGTATTGAACATTTCCTGTATCACATCATCTGTTGACATCACAAACATGTCACAGATAGTTTTACAGCTTGTTTCATATGAAGATGTTTTTGAAAGTGTATGCAACTGAGCATTTCAGAAATAGTAGCATTCTAGAAATATTATTTGCTCAAACAACTAGATCTTGGAATCGATATCTCCTCTATTTGTCTTTCATTTCTATTTCCATCATCCACAAATGTAAAATCGTCTTTGTTTTAAGATTTACAACAGAAGTGGGTTACAATAAAACTCTGTTTTACAAACACCACGTTCACACTGGTATTAGAGTTTGGACCAGGCTTTTGAAGTGAATCTTCTTCTTCCACTGACCAGGCTTCAGTTCACTTTGTGCCCTAGGAAAAAGATGCCTTCTGGATGAAACTGAAGTGAAAGGTCTGCTTCAGAAGTGCAGACCTTGAATCACGTAAAATTTGGATGCTAGGTCCTAACACAGACTGGGGACTACCTCAGTGTTTTACCACATTACTCTTAATATGCTCGTGTTGTACCACTTTTCAGCAAGTGAATTTGAATTTTGAATGATGAAATCTGACTCTAGAATATAGGAATACTTCTTTTAGGTGCTCTTTACATTTGGGTGGAGAGCTAAGCAGTGAAATTCGCGGACACCACACTAAGAAACTGCCTGTACCTGGACTATAAGTAATTATGAGAACAAATGTATTTTTACACTGGATTTTCTCTAACTTTTAATGTCCTTCCAGCTGATTACTTGCTTTGAGCTTTTTCCCAAAAATTTCGTGAGATGTTTCTCCTAGTTACAGTAATGTTTTTTATACTAACAGCTAGTAATGCTGATTGCACTTCCATCCCACTCCCGTTTTATCTAGGTAGAGAATATTCATTCCTGATACAATAAAGCTGTCCCAATTCTCTATGTCTTCTGATGAAACTTGTAAGCGTATCTGATTGGTTTTCAGTGGGAGAGAAAAAGAAGATGTTGACTGCTGTGGACTGAGGTTCTGCTCAGTCTTCCATATGCAAACTGTTCCATTTTGCACAGAATTTGACAACAACAAAACAACAAAAAGCACAGCCATCCTTTTGTGTCTTGTAAATTGGATTCTGCATATGTCATGAACTCAAAGTCAGTGTGCTGGCTCAGAAACACATCTCTTAAACAGTAGTTTTACAAAATGATATAGCATGAAAAGCAAGCATTGTATAGAAGGTTATCCTATACTTGCAACAAAAGGCTATTATGCTGTGTGTAGGAGGGGACATATTTTGAAAGGCTTTTAGTCTCTTTGTCATTTACTCCTTTTACCACTTACATGTTTGTTGAAACAAGCTTTTTAGTCAGCTCTTTACTGTATGTTGCTTCAAGTAAAAAAGTTTCTTAACAGATTTTTTTAAATTCGTTATTATAAAGAATTAACTTTATTTCATTCTCCTTAAGGGGTTCCTCCCTTTCCTTTGTATATACTGCGTCAAACAAGACAAACTTCCTATCCCACTGATATTAGCAATGTCTCAGGATTCAGGTTGAGAAATAGCATCCCTTGAAAATTATCACGCTTCAATCTACAATTCTGCAGGAAGGAAAGCATTTGCAGCCAAGATATGGGGAAGAAAATTCCATTTCCTTTAGAGCACTGAGTCTGTGGCTTCTGAGATACTTCCTCAGAAGGAAATAATGCTAAAACTAGAAGCAGAAAAGATAACTGTGCAGCAGGAAAAGCTTTTCAATGTTCTGTACATTGCCAGGAGAGTTACAAATAGTGTCCAAACTACCTGATGAGATAATTCCTGTCAAGTTACTCAGGGAAAACAGTAAATGTACATAAGTCAAAAAAACGCAGTTATAAAAAAAGGCCATGCTTTCAGTGATGAAGATACTGCATCGTTACATAGCTGTTAATTATTAAATTTGAGAGTGGAGGAAGACATAAAGCCTAACTGGTTATGACTGGAAAGAAGGGGCAGAGGACAGAAAGATGAAAGTGAGGCTTTCAGTGATGGGGATTTTTTTTTGAGAGAATGAAGTCATGTAAACACAAGGACATGCTTAGCATGAATGTTCTAATTAGATGGAGCATCTCTACTTGTGCATGGATGTCTTCTACATATACAGAAAATGGTAAAACTAAAAGGGAGTTGGTAGTGTTTACACATTCCTATTCTTGTTTGTTTGGTTGGTTTGGTTTGCTTGGCTTGGTTTGGATTTTTTTGTAAGTCTCAGGACTAATTAGCAACCTTCCTTAGGGAGGATTAACTATTTATTTGGGACAGCTTCACAAAAATGTAAAAGTTAGATAGACAAGCTGATAACAGACAGAGATATTGCTGCTAGTCCTATGCTAGAAGTTAGTATGTTGTGCAGCTCTTGGAGATGTTATGATCTGAGATCCAGACTTAAAAAGAGAGGTGTTTAAAAGCTCTGAAGTGATGAGTGATGCTGGGAAGGTGGCTGAGTCACTGTAGCAAAGTTAGAAATGAGTTTACCATGGTGAAAGTCAGAGGACAAATCACATACCTTGAATTTGTTTATTGGATGAACAGTACTGTCTGAGCATGCTGCAGATATTTTTTTGAGACTAAACAGCAAGTTTACATAAGGAAAAGCATGAAATAAATATAATAAAGAAAAAAATGATAAAGCAGATGCATAAATATTAGTAAGATATCTGTAGAAATATTCCTCCTGTATTATTCTATGTTATGTGTCTTGCACAGGAAACATTCTCTGGTAAAAATTAAGCAGAAGTCAAAGACTAATATTATCTTTCCATCCATGTAATAGTATAGTGGTGTGATACATTGATGTCAGGGTTGCAGTCTGATAATATGGAACAGTTACAGCTACAAGTGGGCTGGTTTTGAACTGTGATGAACACAGGGTTGATAATACAAAGATGTTTTTGCTGTTTGCTGAGCAGGACTTGCACAAAGCCAAGACATTATCTGCTTCTTGTACTGCCACGCTGGAGAGGAGACTGGGGGCGCTTGGGAGGTTGGGAGGAGACACAGCTGGGACAGGTGACCCCATTGACCAAAGGGATATTCCAGACCATGTGGCATCATGTCAGTATATAAAGCAGGGGGAAAAAGGAGGGAGAGTGGGACATTTGGAATGATGATATTTGTCTTTCCAAGTAGACCCTGTTCCCCTGGAGATGACTGAACACCTGCCTGCCCATTGGTAGCAGAGAATTAATTCCTTGTTTTGATTTGCTTGTGTGCACAGCTTTTCCTTTTGCTACTTAACTACCTTTTATTCTTCTGATCCTCTCCATGATCCCATTGGTGGGGGAATGAGCAAGTGGCTGTGTGGGACTTAGTTGTTGATTGGGGTTAAACCATGACAGTCCTTTTTTGGCACCCAAGGTGAGGCTCAAAGGGTTTGAGATAGTGATGGATCTGATTGGGATGTAGTAGACTGAATTGATATCTGTGTCTGCTGTTTAGCTAATTAAAACATTACTATAGCTAATTAAGACATTACTGTAACTACTATTTTTGGCAGTAACAGAGTCCTGCAGTGATTTTGAAAGAATAATAAGGTGCACTTTTACAAAGTATGATGTAACATGTAAATGATGAAGAGTTATTGCATTTATTAGGTCATTGATGCCATGATGATTTTTTGCTTTTTCATATACCCCTCTTATATACCCTTTTCATATACTCTTTCATACAGCTTTGCATGTGTCCTTAGTGCTTTTAGCCCACATACTTGTAATTCCCTNAATGTGTGCAGTGTGTGCATTTGTGCATTGAGCGGTGCATGTTTTGGGGGGGCTCCCTGGTGCATTCCTCGGGTGGGCATCCTGATGGGCACTTTTGGATGTGCATTTTCAGTGTGCACTCGGGGGTGTTTCTACCTGGATGTGATGCACCAAAGGATCCTTGAGTAAATACCAGATAAAACCCTTTTTTCCCCTCTAACAGTGTTTAGCTTTTAATTTGAAGCCCAGGGAAAGGCAACACATCATCAGGATAATGATTAAGAGTAACTCTGTATCATATGTATAAGAGCAGAATGGGAGTCAAGAATAGTATGAGCATGCAGATTCACTGTCGCTTAAATTTTCTGCTTCCTTGTGGTTAAAGAACTCTTCACAAACTTAAAGAAAAGTACATACCCTCAGTCATTTGGACTCAAATGGTATGCTTCAGGGAGCTCACTCACCTCTGTACTATCACATTGGAGAAATACATGTCCAAACTTATGCTGAAATAGCAAAACATTAATAATTACTAGAAATTTCTGCAAGGGAAGCTGTTGGATAAAAATGTTTATAACTGTCTATGGGCCTGAAAACAATGGAAAAATTTTTAAGTCTTGCTGAGGTAGAAGTCAAGGAATTAAAAGACGCCTTGGAGTTAAAGTCAAGACTCCTAGAAAACAAAGATGCTGAATGCAACTTAATGTTGCTTGTTTATTTTATACTATCAGTCATAAAAATCTTGTATAAATGGAGGTCATGGACATGTTTTTGTGCCTATGCACTTAAGCCAGAGTACTGCCAAAACTTCCCATCAGTTTAGTCTTTTCGAACAGGTAGCATTTTATCCAGCTTTCTTACTCTGTTATTTTGACTGAATGTTAAATATATGTGTTATATAATAGGTAGTTGAGCAGGAAGAGAGAGAGTGTGCTTCTTCTGTGCTTCCAAAGATCTATTAATATTTTAAAATTATCATTTAGTGGTAACACATGAAGAGGATTTTGGAGATTAATATGCTGTGACTGTTAGTGATTCATTTCAGTCCTAATTCTATATACAGCTAGCCAGTATTTAGGAAATAAAATTCTGTTCTTCTGCGTACTAAGTTATATAAGAAAAGTCACTTAGAGAGATCTGAAATTCACTGTGATACAATGAGAATATCTGGATGCTATCCCAAGACAGCATTTTGAATATATTTTCTTCTTTTTTTTATCCCTATTGTGAATTACTAGTGTTTTTATGGACCCATGTCTTTGAGAATGCTTTTCTATTTATTTCCATTATGTAGGTGTTTATAAGCTGTGCATTTTATCTGTTGATACCACTTACTTCTTCCCTTATAGAAGGATCTGATTACAAAATAACTCTTCAGTTTACTTTCCCCGTTCTGAACCCTCTTGCTCTTCCAGTGTGTCTATTTACCTATAATTGACAAGCTGTTGCAAGCAATTAGGTATTCCCTAGTAAGCTGGCCTTTGCAGAGAAAATTCTTGAAGGAAATCAACAAAATTAACTACCATACATTTCTTAGCTTGAAATTCCCAACAAACCAATATAAAGCAAATATTCATACATTAAAGATTAAGTACTTCAAGTCTTTTGACAGTAATTGAGTGTATTTTCAAGAGAGGTTTAATTTTGATAGATTTTATTTTTCATTTTATGTCTGTCTCAAGTAGTAAATATTTCGCACTACTGACTACCACTTTAGAGTTGGCACAACAGTCAGAGCCAGATTAAAGCCCTCCACTGCAACTTTAACAAGAAATACCATTCCGTAAATAAAGTTAAATTTTACACAGTGGTTTTATATCCATAGAAGTAATATTCACATGTACATCATCATAATAGCAATAACAGATACCTTAAGTCTCCCATCAGTCCTAGTCCCAAAAGGATCAAATGCTACTGATTAAGATGCCTCCATAATAATCCCAGAATAGCTGTTGATGTCATTAGCATCTGTCTAGGCATTGCATCACCTGTTTAATTTTGAACTCTGAGATAAGACTTACAGACTGAATTTTTGAAGGAATTAGCGTGCTTGGAAAAACATCTGAACAGCTAACCTATAGGTCCTTTTAGAAAACACATTGATGAGATTTAGATGACTAAGTGTTTTGGCAAATCTACACCTATCTTCAACATACTGAAATGCCTTTCACAAGTCTTAGGGCTTAGGCATTTTTAGTAACGTATTGAAGAAAATACATAAAACAAACCCAGAAAAAATTTCTCAAGTACAGCAAAATACTGTCTAGGGAAGATTTTTTTTCCTTTTCTATATGAAATACATCATGGACATACAGTACGAAAGCAGCAAGCCTTGGAGTTCAGAGGACAACAGATGTGCTATTCAAAGAAAATATTTTTCTTACCACAAAACACTGATCACCCAAAATACGGACAGTTCTTTAAAGAACAAAGCTGCAATGCCCTTCTGCATTTTTTTGTTTCAGACAACATGAAAGGAGAAGGAGTATGAAGTAGCTCCTTCACAATCTAATGCTCTATCAGGTGAAGTCAGTAGTAAGATTCTCTTCTGTTGAAGTATTAAGAAGGTGGACATCCCAACACAGGCTTCAATCAGAGTTTTATTACTGCAACATATAAAATTCAGTGACCTTGTTTTCAATTGATACTAATGTAAATAAGGTAAGAAGGAATTAATTCACAGTGGCCAAATATCATCCTCCAAGAAACCTATTTGTGTTCTTACCTGATCAATAAAAGCTCAAAACACATCTTTGATCTCTGTTTAGGTTCAGTGCATAGCTTTTTTTCTTCAGTTCCTGTAAGTCTTAGCACTAACTCTTTCTTTTTCGTCTTTTTGTGAACATTAGTCCTTCAAATAAAACATAAATCAGCTTCAGGTCTAGGGAAACTGACACTTGTGGGATAGAAGGTTGAACTGTTACTGGAAGCCAATGACTAAGTTATCTGGAAGAACTGTTGCCCTGTACCTCTGATTTTAAGTGATAAAGGAACACAAGAGAAAAATTGGTGTTTTGAGGAGTGGATTAAAAGGGTTGCAGAAGTGAGTACCTATTTCACAAGGAAACATGTGACTTAGCAGCAAAACAGACTTCACTTTGGTGATGTGCCATTACAGAATGTGACTGGTTTGACTCTATTTAAGACTAAGTATTTGGTGCTCTTGCATATTTATTAGCCTGAGAATGACATCCTGAAATTAGGAATTTGCCATGTGAAAGAAATTCTTGCTGGTTACAAATGTGTGGGATTTTAAAGACGTGATGAATTACACATTTTGAAATAGACCTACTTGTTTTCATTGATGTTTAACTTAAAAGAAATTAATTTCTGAATCTGAAGAATTCAGTAAGCTTTCCTTTCACTTAAAAGATATTCTTTCCCCCTAAAGAAAATTAAAGAATTCTTCCAGGGTATTATGCACTCCTTCTCGTGTCCTCTATATTGATATTTATCAGTAAACCCTGCTTAAAACATTTCAACAAATCTGACAAGTGACAAGATCAGTCACTACTCTTAAAGGTGAGCTGTGGAAGGCGTTTACAGTGTTTAGATTATTCCATTAGTTTCAAAAGAAGTAAATTAATAATTTACATTAAGGTCACTGCTAATTACAACCTTTACCTTGCAAAGTTTAAAAGTGTGAATAACTCACCAGAGTATAATTCAGCTTCTGAAACAAGCAAATTCAAAGCCTAACTAACGTGAACACAGGCTACAATGATTTTGTGCATTCAGATTGGTTAGATCTGGTCATTTTTTGTTGGCTTGTTTGCTTTCTTGCATGCTTTTGTTGTTTTGTTTGGGCTTTTTTTTGGCAGGGGAAATACATGTATAGAGCAGTAATAAGCTACATAGTCATGTAATGAACTCACTATATGCCATTTCTGATATAAATCCTGTAATTCTTACATTTGTCTGATTTCTGCTCGGATATCCATATTCCCAAAATTATATTTGAAAAGTCTTGATCCCAGATCAGTTTCAAGTATTCTTTATTTATACAGTCAAATTGTGTAAAAATAATTTCTTCCTCTGTCTCCATGAACTGGTGTGTTCTTCCTGGAGGCAATCAATCTTCTCCTGTTTGGACAGTTAAAACTCATCATTTCTAATTATTGCAAGACTAAACCCAGGATATGGTAAATTTCAGCCTCCTAATTATATCTGTTGTTATTCTTAAACCTTACAGCCCTTCACACTTGTAACCACCATAAGTGTTTCTGAACAGAAGCATTTTGAATACTTATATGGAACATTGCCTACATAATTTTAATACTAGGGGTGCATATAATAAGGGTGCACACTGACAGAAAAATGTGTGGGAAAAATTGAGGAATGGGGCTTCTGAACATTTCACTCTAATATCTTAAGATAGGCACATTAGAAATATTAGTATAGGTATTACATGTAGTCAAATCCCTTGTGAATAAAATGTAAATTCCCAAATCAATCTGATTAAGCTCTTTCATCCCTTATTATGAATATTTCAAAATTATGCAATGGCATATCAGAATTCTACAGATGAATATTTTGTTGCAACAACATTAAGGACTCAGATGGAGGAACACTAAAGTTCAAGTTCATAACCTACCCTAATTATTATTATCTAATTACTCTTACCTGAGTCCCACTTTACCAAAAACAGATAATAAAAAAACCCCAAACCCTTAAACGATTTATAATATTTAATATAATGTTTTATGCAGGCTTAAAAACAGTGAATTTAAGTGGTTTGCATTATAGAGTTTTCATTTGAGCTAATCTTTAAGTGTCATTAAAATCTGCAAACTGATTCAAGCCTGAAAATACGTTTCAAGAACTACAAAAGTATATATTTGGAAGTGGTGAATCATAGTACAAATATTGAATCCTGCATAATTTTAGACTTTCATTTATGAGATAATTTAAACATTCAATTATGAAAATTGCTACTAAAAATGCACTCTGATATAATCTAAAATGAAATTCTTTACAATAAGGGTGGTGAGGCACTGGAACAGTTTGCCCAGAGGAGTTGTGACTGGCCCATGCCTCCAAGAGTTCAAGGCCAAGTTGGATGGGACTCTGAGAAACCTGGTCTGGTAGAAGGTGTCCCTGCCCATGGTGGGGCTGTTGGAACTAGAAGATCTTTAAGTTAACTTCCAACCCAAACCAATCTATGATTCTATGGTAATGAGACCTGTAGGAAAATTCAGAAACATATTTAATAAGAGGAAAAATAGAACTGCAGGAGTTCTATTTTTTTAATAGGGGTTCTATATGTTCATTTGCTGATTGTTCCTTTAAGGTATGTATGAGGTGCTGCAAAATCATAATTCTTTCTGACTATTCTTATCAGCAAACAAAAATATGTGTATTAAGAAAACCATGATCTTTGACAATGACTGTTACTACCATATCAAATGCTTTTTAATCTTTTTTTAGATCTCTATCCTGAGACAAAACAACAGGATGTGCCTTGGAGAAGAGTAAGTTAAAAAATTCTTTGTCATTGGTATATTTTCATTATAATAATAACAACTGGTTAC
>VXAZ01000944.1:39563-50743 GCA_013399875.1 Gymnorhina tibicen
TTTAAGATCCCTTCCAGTACAAACCATTCTGTGATTCTATGGTTCTCTGGCATTTGTTACTAGTTTACACTGATACAGGTCAAGCTATTGTAGTGGAGAGATATCCAGTCGAAGTCTAAATGCCTCGTTTGGGATAACAGAACAAGATGGAAGTTGAGGGAGGCATGAACTTCCTATGGGCTTCCTTTCCAGACATATTTTCAAGGTTCACCTTGATTTAGATAATTTCATTTTCATTGATTTCTTTGATATGAGCAAAGTTTTGCTGTTCCACTTAAAAGAAAACAATAATAATAAAAAAGTCTCTTTTAATTGTTTTGCAGTTGCATTACAAGTCATAATAATTTTTAGTTATTATAAACTATCAGGCCAGCTTGAGTACATGCATCTTTTTGGTCAGGTTATTTCGTTTTGAAGATGTAAATCCTAGTTTTCTTCTAGAATGCCTACTTAAAATGAATAGATAGATAATTCAGTCTCTAAGAAATAGTATGGCTGACAAAGAAGCAGACAGGAACCGTGTTTCTGCATCACAGAAAGTCACAGTTTGAAGATCTACTTCAAAGGCACTGTAATACCAAAGCACTTTGTGTCAACAAATGGATGTAACAACTCACAAGGTAAGAGTAAACATAACTCCGATCAGCTTTGTCATCCTCCTTTGGAGTGTTCCACAATTTTACAGTGCTCCTGGAAAAAAACCGAAGATGGTCAATTGCCCATTTTCATGTCAAAGCAATAGCTTACTTTCTACTTGATGTTGTTCAAGAGCAATAAACTTCAAAGATCTGTTCTTCTTAGGTTATTTTCTATCATATTTTGTGTAAATATTTGCACTGGCATGAAGGCTGTCCTTCAGAGTAAAAGGTACAAACTTGGCTACCAAAGGAAGAAGGAGGAAATCTTCACTGAATAAAGAAATTGTTAGCTAAGAAATTAAGATTAGATTTTGAAAGGTCAGATGAATTAATGTTTTTACAGTTTATGCAGAGTTACTAGGATTATCTCTTGCATGAGATAAAATTTAATACTTTTTGAGAACTCTCTGGAAACCCAGTTCCACAGCAATGCCTTCAGACTCTCCTAAGTGTAAAAGTGTGCACAAGAACACCAGTATCATATCTACTAGTTTGAGAGAAATATTTTGGGAGAAAAAAGGTGATTATCACCTGTTTTTCACTAGTGTTAGCCTGAAGACTACACTCAAACTCTTCAAAATAATGAAGAGGCAATTTTTGGAAGTTGAAGGCTCCCAGAAGGATTTTGGTCTTGGCCACAGTGGTCCACTTTTATTGTCCTCATGTTTATTTCTGGTTTTTGTTGTATCTCTTAATGCTGTTGACAGGGCAATCATGATTGGTTCTGTCTGGTTAGACTTTATGTATCTCGTTTGTTCTTATAAGTTAAGTATGAGTGATGGAAAAAGAATATGCATAATCACAGAAATACTTACATTAATCACTGCTATTGATGTGTTGTGTTGTGCAGCATGTAAATAGTTTTGACATATCTTCAGTTACTATCACAAGGGACTGATATGTCTTTTATTTGTCCCCCAGTCCAACTGATATTATCACATAAGTTTGCCCTTGCCTATTGAGGCATTACTGTGGTTAGCTGTGGGGCAAAAACATGGCAAAAGCCTGATAATTCTAATTGCTTATCATGCATTAAAACACTTATTTCCTACATCACAGAGAGAGATTGACCGGCTGGTGATGCTGTGCCTGATGCACCCCGGGATATCATCGGTCCTCCTGGCTACCAGGGCACGATTCACCACTTGTTAGGCTTTTCAGCATACTCTTCCATTTTGGATTAGGATGTTACATGAAGATATTCTGTGTTAGGAATTATAAGAAAATAATGGGACCTTAAAACCAGTAAATTTTAAAAATATATTCTCTACAATGTTCTACTTTCATCTCACCAACATCTCCTGTGATTCAGCTTTGAAGACTGAGTTGCTTGTTTATCAGTCTGTAATGACATGTCATTAGAACAGGAGCAACACCCTTTTTCCCCTTTATTTGCTTTAAATGTATATTTTATTTTATTAATTTAAATTTTTAAAAAATTGAAGTAATTTTGTAAAATGTTAAAAAACAAAAACATAAAAACACCACTAAACCAAACCCACAAAAAAGCACAAAACTACAGAAGTAGTTGAGTGGACACAACTGAAGTAATCATAATCACCTGGAATAGAGGGGAGCTGAAAAAAAGTTGCTAAAAATAAAAATGAGTCATTGCCCTCTTAGATTGAATCTACTTCCAGCTGGAAGTTACCAGTTAAACAGGGATGGTCTTATACTGCTTTGTTTACACATACTCTTACAGAAGGTGTCTAAGAAAGCTGTCTCAAAGAAACGAAACAAAGAACAAGAAAATCCACAAAAAAATAATATATTTAAAATAATTGTCCATGTTCTTGATAAAAGAGATGGTGGTCCTCTTAACTGTGTTGTTAACTTCTTATAACTTAATGAATATTTCAGGCACTGAAAGCTAGCTCTCCTGGAACTCTTATGACAAAAAGAAATCAAAAATATTTACCTTTGTATTTATGTGATTCTAAGTAAGCAATAATCACAGAAGCAATAATCACAGAAGATGATCAGCAAGTGCTTCAACTTTATGGTTTCTCCTCCATTATAGCCCATCTTATCCAGAAATATAAGCCCCATTTTGTACACACCATACACTCATAGAAGTTGCTGCAGGGTATTTCTGCTTCTAGCTAGCTGGAGTGTCAAGAAATTCGACACTGACAGGTTTTGGGGCTTTGAGATTTTGTTTGGATTAAGGAGTTTGTTTCGTCAGAAAATCATCAAGAAAAATACTAAAAATGGAACATTGAAATAAACTGAGATAAAGTAAAGAAGAAAAAAAAGACAGACATAACAAAGAAAGGCCAAAAGAACCAAGCCAACCCTCAAGAAACAGCAAGAGTTGTTTGGTTTTTTTTAATGTCCATCTCTCTGATGTCTGTTTGTGATGGATGATTTGGGAATCAACATCAGAGCTTATAATATCAGTATTATATATGGTTCTCTTTGGGTTTACCCCCATTTTTGTGCTGAGATAAGTAGCCCTAGGAATTGAAAGCTCCAGTGCAGTTGGCTTCCTGAAAAGTGGCTTAACTGCTGGGCCTCTGGTGCAGACTTTATTTCATTATGCCTGTAAGATTACTGAATGGGCGACTGTAGTTAACCTTTTACACATCCTGCACAGTCTACACAAAATTGTCAAGGTCCATGAAGGCCTCAGCTGTAATGTGACTTGCACAGCACTCAAGCAGGTCTGGATCAGTGTGTGAGTATTTGCAAATGGTGAACAGCTGTACATCAAGATACCTGTTATTCACAATTCCAGACACATTTCAGCTGTAATACCAGTATCTATTTCCAGTCATGGGATAGAGACTTTTAACTGACCAACAAGTCAACAATTTTGCAATGAAGGAAACTGGGAACTTTCAGCATGGGCCTTCACCTTTACTATGTGTCCTTTCTGTCACTTAACTCTGCCTTTTCTTTTAACTCCTGCATCATCTCCTCACTACTTTCCTGAAGAAGCCATTCAGTTAAGAATCTCAAAACAGTTGTTATTCAAATCTTAGGAAGTCTTCCGGTTCTGCTGAGATTGTGTAGAGAATAACTGTTCTGGTTAGTGGAAGCTCTGATAGAAGGAATGTCCCATTCTTTCTGAATAGGTTCATTGTTGTGAACCTGTTTTTCCAATGGTTCAACATTTGTGTCAACACAGAACTTGGGGGACATGAATCGTATCATAGAGGCAGGAATAATTATCTCTGGGTAGGCAAGAAAAGAAATTAGTTGAATCAGTTTTGCTACCAGAGGAAGTGCTGAGGTAACTATACCCTAAACGGACATGCCTTAGTGCAGTTTTTTACAATCAGTCGTAAGTAGTCCAGACACCAAATGTCTAACTCTGTTCAAGATAATGACTGAAGATAGTATGACTTTCTTGGAGCTAGTGAAAATGTCAAGCATATATAAATTAAATGCAGTTGAAACATATCGCTGTACTTGGAGTCGTTCAAAGGTTATACTAATTTTATTGTTTCATCATTCTCAAGATCTTAATCAGAGCCAACATGGAAGCCTGTGGCTTCACATACTCCCTCTCTTTAGAACTTCAGTGTCTACCACCTGCTGATTTTGTGCTTCAAAACTCTCTGAAATTTCACATCACACAAATGTGGAATATTCTTTCTTTGTTCTATTTTTAAAAGAAATGTAGATCTATAATCCACTACTTAATTACATACTGAGTATCTCAGTCCCACCCTTTGAATAGAAAATGCTTTTAGATCTTCAGTAAAAGGAAATAGTATTTATGTTGTATTTTGACCTCTGTTTCACACATCCATATTTGCAGATATAGCATGAGAGAGGATTTGAGACTCAGCTCTTCTGTCACAACAGGATTATAGTGATGTTGCTGTACTGCCAATTCTTGACTCCTGGTGCTTAAAGTTCAGAAAATCAGCTCTCAAGTTTGTGCTGTGATGAAACAGTCAGTGTTTATTTCTGATTTTGTGCATTGGTGGGCTCTAAGCTGACAAACAGAGATAAAGATTCTGAAGTCCAGGACTGCCCAGATACAAAAGTTAGATTCATCAAGTATGAATATAACACTCCAAGGGAGACCTCCACACAGCATAAAGCAGCTTAAGGCCCTGAAGCATTGCCTAGTTCTGGCATTTCTATGTATTATTGTGTAAAATTTCACTAGATGAACAACATACCTAAATGGAATGGTAACATTTCTGATATTTTATCCAGCTTGAATTTATTTTTTATATTCATATACGGTACTATAAAGTTTTCTATGTCTCTTTTGTGTGCACTGTATTTTCCAGGCGAAATATAGCAAAATTCCATTGATCACAGCAAGTAGGAAATTACCAAATATGAGGTTTGGGATTTTTAATAGGTTTCACTGAATTTGCCTTATGTGGAGTCTGGGTTATAGCATCTGTTCTGAGTACAGTGAAGCTATCCTTTTGTCTCAGAATGTATTTTCAAATTCCAGTTAATTTTCATAGCTTTCTGTTCCTTATCACTATCTAACTTCTACACAAGGCTTAAAATTTTGTTTGTGGAAGATATTAATTTCATAGAAGTGCACAGATTGAAAGGAGAACTGAGATGCAGAATGAATGCGATTTTTGTCTTTATATAGCTGCAGTTTGTGAAGCTTTCCGTGACAACTGCAGATTCATCTACAGGAACACTCTCAAATCCAAACCAAACAAACCCAAACCTTTTAGTCTTTAACTAATGGGTGCTCTTGCCATTGGCTTTTTTTTTTTTTTTTTGGTGTCCTGGAATATACATTCTCTTCTCTGGGAGTGTTACAGATGACAATATCAAGCAGTTTGTGTATTCTCATCTCTTTCTTATAAATGAAATGTCTGGTAATCCAAAAGAAAAGGTTCATCATTGTAACAGTAATTGTTTCCATCCACTGCAAGGCACAGTCTTGTTCTCCTAATCATCTACTAGATTTTCAGTTGCTTGGAAAGCCAAAAGATTTTTGAATAATTGTATCTACTTTCTGTCCAAATAAAAGGAAGCTTTGCTGCTATACTTAATTATATGTCAAGAGCTGTACACGCCTATAGTGTCCCCCATTCCTCCTTCAGCTAGCAGCATTGGTCAATATATACATATACATGCAAACTATTTATATTTTTTATGTAAGTAAGTATATATACATGTAGAAGTCTAAATACTATGTGATACACCCATAATACACATAATCAGCAAACTAGCAATACATTCATATGTAACAATCATATGTATAGGCATAATCATATATCTGGATACATATATAATCAGCAAAATAACAATGCATTTAGTTACGCCAAACACAAATTTTACTAGCTCATTCTAAAATAGTATTATGCTGTGTATAAATCCTATAAATAATATATTTGAACATTTTATTTTTTTTAATATTGTATATGATATACTGTTAGAACAGAATATCCACATCAAGTCTTACCAGTGGCAGTGGAGTGCAGCCTTTAGAAAATAAAATATTGGAAATTTTTTTAGACTTGCATTTCAAGTCTTACCTCCCACATATTATGAATCTCAGATTGATTGACATAGATTTAAACTGTTTGTATATAAATTATGCTTGGAGGTTCTTCCTTTCTTTTCTAGGGGTGCTGGTTGTACTTACGCCTTTTTAAAGTGCTGCAAAGTACCAAATTACTTTTTACTAAGCACATCAATTTGCTGTAGCTAAGTGATATATTTTTTCTTTCTTTACTTACATAGAAGCAGCTAGAGACAGACTGAAGAAAAGGATACTGAAAACTCAAGTCATCAGAAATTCCTGTGTAAAGAAGACCTTGCATTGTAAAAAAAAATCTTGACTGGCCACATGCATTTCCTTCTTGAACAATTCAATATAGATGGCATGATGGGGGTCACGGGTATTGTCTGCTAGTACCTTAGAATTTCAGAAAGCAGAATTTAGCCTGTTTAAGATACTGGCTGACAGAATCCTTTGGGATGCAGTCCTGAGTCCAGGAAGGCTGGACATTTTTCAAGAAACAGTTCTTAACGATGCAGGAGAAGGCCAGCCCCATGTGCCAAAAGACGAGTTAGCTGGGAGGAAGACCAGCCGGGCTCTCACAGAGAGCTTTGCCTGGAACTCAGGGGAGAAAAGGAGAGTGTATGACCTTTGGAAGAACTGACAGGTAGCTCAGGAGGACTACAGGAATGTCATGAGATTATACAAGGAGCAAATTAGAAGTGCTAAAGTCCAAGTAGAACTTCATATGGCTACTGCAGTGAAAGATAATAAAAACTGTTTCTATAAACACATTAGCAACAAATTGGGGGCCAAGGAGATTCTCCATCCATTATTTGATGTGGGGGGAAACATATTTACAAAGGATGTGGAAAATATTGAGGTACTTAATGCCTTTTTTGCCCCAGTTTATATATAATTGTATAATTTATTATAATGCCCCATCATTTAATAGATGAGTTGTTCCAGGGGTACCCAGCCCCCTGAACTGGAATACAGGGATAATGGGCAGGATGAAGCCCCAGTAATCCTTGAGGAAATGGTCGGTAGCCTGCTGCACCACTTAGACATGCACAAGTCAATGGGTCTGGATGGCATTCACCAAAGTGTATTGAGAGAGCTGACAGAAGTGCTCATTGAGCAACTTTCAGTAATTTATTTTCTATACAAGCAGATTGATGCTACTATAACATAATGACTTAGGATTCATTTCCAATATTTTAGGCACCTGTATCAATACGTTTTCCTCTACAATGTACTTGTTAGGAATTAGGAAACTCAGAAATAGTCCATTTCTACATGTGTTGCACCTCAACTTTTGAGCAGAAATGAATGGTGTAAAATTTTCATGTTGGTGCATGGTGACTAGAGATCTTATTTGTCTCCAAGTGCAAGATTTCTGAAGCCAATTTGCTGACAAGGCCAGTTTCCAGTACTGTTATAATCAAAGAGCTAGCAAGGGAAGAATGTTGATTCACTTTCTTAAATACTAATTCAAGTTATTTCTGTTCAGGGAAAATATTGAGTATTCTGATATCAAAAGGAGAGGCAACAAGAATAACAACAACCCCATCAGCAACAGCAATAAAAGAAATGCTATGTCTCTAAATCATTGCTGCTGATCCAAACCAACAATCATTCTGTGAATTTTTGTTATAGTTTACAGGGAAAAAATAGTAAAAACCAACCAACCAACCAACCAAACAAACAAACCCCAAACAAAACCAAACAAACAAAAACAAGCAAACGAACACGCCACCAACAAAAATACTGTCTCACATGTTGAAAAGAGAAACATAGTCATGGATTTAGTCTTCTATAGCTATTTTGGGTATTTCATTCTTAGCCCCTGTGTTTTTGACAGCTGCTGAAAAGCTATTTATTGATTCCTTTCATTCTTCTAATATAATATTTGGTAAGATTGCTTTTTCTAGTTTATTAAAATAGCCTTTCCAGGTGTTTTAGATGCTTTAGAGACAATGCAACTACTGTTTAAGTATGGACAAACAGTTGACAATGATACATAGCTCTTTTCAGCTATGTTTTTGTACAGTAATTCATTTTAAGGATATTTAATGACCATGTTATTTAGGTTTATGCTGGTGATATTTGTTTAGTGTATACATGAAACTGAAGTATTTGATTTTTTGTGATGATAGGTATCTAGACTAAAGGAATGCAATAATTTGGGCTTCTGAATGTTGACAATATTGTGAGTTTTGAGAGTTTTAGCAACAGACTCTGCCCTCATACCTTCTGATGAAATGTCTTGAAAACCATTGTGTACTACGTACAGTACTACTGAACATAGAACTGGTCTTCAGGATAAGAAAACACTTATAAAAATACATATGAAAATACAGATTCTGAAATATGCTTTAATATGAGAAACTGAGCACTTTATGTCCCCAGTGGAATATTATCCTAATAATCCCTTGTTAGGACTTTTTCCAGTCTCTGAAATAGTCACACTGAAATGACAACATTTGCTCAATTGATATTTGCTCTATTAGCCAAAATTTCACCCACCATTTTTGTTCCTAGAAAAAAGATTCTTTTGGGTATCTCTAAGTGTTGTCACAAGTGAAATGTCCTGTATTTGCTGTTCCAGTCTAGAAATAACAATAGTCTCGTGAAATCATGTTATTTCTGGTTATGAGTTTGGTTTCTCTGGTAAATGGGGAAAAATTTTATAATATTATAAAGTTATTCTGATCAAATTTATAGTTGGTCTGTGCAGTGGCCAGTTAAACATCAAGTACTGGGTTCTGTTTTACTCAGTGGAGCTGTTCAACTGTGAACATTCATGAATATTAATATAAATTACCTTGCAGACAGAAACAGATACTGGTGTCTCTCATTTGGTGATTACACACATCCCCAAAGTTTAACGGCTTTTACATAACTCATGGTTATACTGGATTTATCACAAATAACATTTTGGGTTCAGGTGCTGATCATATTTTATAGGAGTAAGTAAGTGATGAGATTAGTAGCCTACACGGTTCCTGACTGTAAGTTTCTTTCTCCTTTTATATAGCTTTTGCTTTTTCTATTTTTTCTTAACTGTTGAATTGTGCTGCCTTGTCATTCTTGTGTGCTAGTTTGTGGCAGAGCATTTCGGTCCTTCTCTTATCTTCTCTGGGTTAGTGCTAGCCAGAATCTCTTATATTTAGGGCTAGAGGCTTTCTGTGCCTAGTTCTCTTCTGTGTGTAGGCACTACAGCGGGCCTAATTGAACCTGATCCTATAAGTATCCAGCCAATTGCCTCACAGATAGATCAGTACTCTCTGCAATAGATGTGACTTATTATACCACAGTGAACAAATAATCTGCAGCCATTCTTTCTAACTGGAAAGAATATTTTATGCATGCAGCATATTCTTTACACCATCAAATAATGCTGAACTCTTGAAGTAAAAATTGAACTGTTCTGTACACTCAGCACAAAGCCCTCAGTCAATGCAAAGTCACATTCATTTATTCTGATAGAGTCGATTTGAAATTATCGTTTTGTTCATCTAAAGGTTAGAAAGTAATAGCTGTATTATGTCATATTTGTAATACTACCAGTTATACGTCTCCGCTAAAATTTTCAAAATCAGAACACTCAAGCCAAGGCCAAATAGGGTGGAGAAGCAATAGTGGTATATCTCCCTCTTTGAAAGCCATTTAAATTTCACCTTGTGCTAGTCTTAAGTAAACGATCTGCTACATTAACCAAATATTGTTACTTTTTTCCATTTTTAAAGGCATGAAATGTAACACATACTACTTAATAAAGCAGAGGCAAAGCTTTGTGTTTGTATTAATATAGATTACTTTTGTGAAATGAAAATAGAGACTATAAATCAAAATAACTCATGATAAGTTTCTTGGTTTACAGTAATTTTTAAGTTTTAGTGGGTTTTTTTTGCTGCTCTATATCTAGGTTATATCACTTATCCTTTCACATTTAACTTGAAAATTTTTGGTATGTGTTGCTTAAATTCTGTACAAATTAAAGCAGTACTTCTAAATGTTTCCTTTTCTCCTTCATGCCAGCAGGCTTAAACAAGCAAAAGCATTCACTAGGACCACTAGTGAGAATGTTGCCTCCAGAAAATGGTTTAAATAGCCACGTAATTTTCAGTTTATTTTTTAGTAAGAAAAATAATGCAATAAACAAGTAATTCAAGCATGAGATTTCTAAAATCTCTTTGGAAAAAATAGGTGGAGAAAACTTGAAAATTTCCAGGAAAACACTGATTTTGGTACCTTGTGCAGGTCAAAATTCTGCATTATAAGAGGTACCATTTTCCGAAGGAAAAGCGAGAACACAAGACGTTTTTCTGGGTTTTTCGGAGGCATTATTTTTTGTTGCTGTTGTTGTTACTTGGTTTTACTTTTCTTTGGTTTGCTTTAGTTTTTTAAAATATATATGTCCCCAGACATATATATTTATGCATTTATAGGCAACAATATTTTGTGTGTTTTAATTCCTATTTGCTTTTTTATTGATTTTAATAACTTACTTAATCCACAATTGGTGTTGTGTCAGATTTCCATACAGGAATGAGCTTCATTCATGTATTAACAAATGAGGTATGACAATACGTGTTATTTTTTTGAGAAAAAACTCACTTCTCTGTCAAAGACTTGTAATATAGTTTCACTGTGGTTTAGACAGCTCATCAAGCTTGATATCCANAAAAAAAAAGAAAGAAAATTAATCCATGTTTCCTCACATTATATCATCTAGTCAGGCAAAGGGGATTAAACATTGAAACACAAAGTGTTAGCTCCTATAAATAACATAAGCCAACTGTGAGAGAAGCTAAGGACTTCTAATACTACAATATTTTGTACGATTATTGCCAATGGAAAAAAATGGTTGGGAGGTGAATTTTGCATGACAACCTTAACAATAATTAATTTAGAAATAAATTATCTATGTTTTTATTGTCTGTACATTTGGATTGTCTGTATTTTTAAGGGAAAGTGATTGTCCCTGGAGTGTAGTATAGACAGAGATTAATGGTATTCCTATTTTTATAGTAGTACTCTGCTACTTTAGATTTATTTTTTGAATACATCACTGTGATTTTTAAATAAATCAGAGAGCT
>VXAZ01000945.1:0-16739 GCA_013399875.1 Gymnorhina tibicen
ATATTAAGATGCAGTAAAAAAGCCCTCCAAGGTTCCCCCCTCTCTGGTCTCTTCCTTTTGGGGTCCTGGAGGTCTTCCCTCTCCTGGGTACCGCTTAGGGTTGCCGGAAATTTTAGAGATCCCAGGGGTCCCTTCTCCCCTGAGTCTCTGTTTCGGCTGCTGGGGGTCCCAGGGTACCCCCTCTTCAGGCTCCCTCACTCTAGGATGCCGGGGATGCCCTCCCTCGCAGTCCCCCGTTTCAGGGTCGAAGAGATCCTGCCCTCCCCGTTAACTCTGTGCTTCCCCCTTTCCAGCCTGCCGGGGGTATTCCAAACCGGTATCGCCCCTCTGCGGTCTCCCACGCCAGGAGTCGCCAGAACCGGTGTCCCCTACCCCCGCCGGGGGATCTCCACGTGGCATCGGGGACCCCGCATCCTCCCCGCCGTAGTCTGGGCTCTGCCGACAAGCGCGACCGGGACCCCCCCGAAAAAAACACCTCCAAGATATCTGGGGCGACTTCCCTCTCCCCAGTCACCTGCGGGATGCGGCGGGGCAGATACTCCAGCGGCCCGCAGGGCTGCGGATACAGGGGGCGGCGGACCCGCGAATTTCCTCTTCTTCCTCTTTCTTCTTTTTCTTCTTCTCCTCCTCCTCTTCCTCGTCCTCTTCCGGCCTCTCCTCTTTGTCCGGCTCTTGCTCCTCCTCTTCCTCTATCCTTCCTGCTCCCTCCGCTCCCCCCAGCTCCGCTCCGCCCATCCGGCTGCGGGTGAGGAGCTCTCGCGGGAGAGGAGGGACGGGACGCGATGCGAACGGGGGGAAGAAGGGAGAAGACGGGGGGAGACCCCCGAGCGGAGCGGTAGAGGAGGTAGGTCAGCCCCAAACCGAGCTGGGGGGGAGCTGGGATTTGGGGGGACAATGGGAAAGGAGTGGGAGAGGGAAGATAAAGTGAGGTGGGACAGCGGGAAAGTGGGTCCCAAAGGAGGTCCCTTCGTATCTCCATTACTTAATCCCTGGAGGGGTTGCTTGCGGCTCTGGGGGAGGCGGATCCGCACTGGGGGTGTCTCCAACACACCGGTCCATCCCTGGGGGTCATGGGGGGGTTCCCCCCACCCAGCAGCCCGTGCTGCGGCGGCCGTGGAGTAGAGGGGAGTGGGAAAGGGGGGTCCGGGGTGGTCCCTGAGCTTCCAACCTGCTGAGGGGTGCTGGAAGTTGCTGGGGCGGAGGGGGGCGGGCACGCCATGACCTGTTCACCCCAAAACCGGCATGACCTCCCCTTCTTCGTTTACCACTGGGGGCTTTGCAAACAGGGCATCGTTTTGAGTTCTTTGACCCCATTCCAGGTAGAGCATCCAGCTACAGAAGGGGGACCCCTGAGACCCTGGAGGATGGAGGCAACCCAGAGATGAAGGAGCATTAAGAGGGGGAACCCCTGGGAACCCACCACTCTGAAACAGAGAGCTGGGGGAGAAGAGACCCCTGGGACACTTCAAACCCCAGGCACCCATAAGTGGAGGACCCTGGAGAGGGGGACATGCTGGACCCCCAGCAGCACAGAGAAGCAGGACCCCCCACAAATCCAGAGTAGGGAGACTAGAGAGAGGGAACTCCTAAGAGGGCTTTTCTGGGCTGAATCTCGATGGCTCAGGTTTCTGGGGGCTGAATCTTCATATTTTGGAGGGTTTTTTTGGTTGAAACATGATGTTTTGGGGGTTTGAGGGCTGTCTTGGAGTCTTGGGGGGCTAAATATTTGGGATTTGGGGTTTTTTTGGGCTGAATCTTGGGGTTTTAGAGGTTTTTACAAACACAGGATGCCCGGTGACTTCTAGAGATGGAGTTGGACAGGAGGAACCCCCCCACACCTTGTTTATCTCCCAAAACAGGATTTCTCATTCCCAACCCTTAGCTGGATGGAAGAGGAGGCTGTGAGGAAGAGGAAGATGCCCCAGGACACCCAGGCAGGTGAGGAGGATGTCACTGCCCCTTTCCCCCTCTCTCCCGCTCCATCTCCCAGCCCAGCATCGCCCCTGGCTGCAGGACAACCCCGCTGCAGATGTCCTGCTGGGGACAGATTGGGGGGAATCTCCTTCCCCTTCCCTCTGGCACCAATCAGGAATCAAACCCCTTCCTCTCCTTGTCCTTCCTCTCCTTGTTCTCCTTCTTTTCTTCCTCTCCTTGATCCTTTTCCTCTCCTTCTTTCTTCTTGTTCCTCCCTCTCCTTCTGTTTCCTTCTTGTTTTTTCCTTCTCCCTTCCCCTCCTTCCTTTCTCTTCTTCCTCCTGTTCCTTTGTTTCTTCCTTCTCTTTGTTCCTTTTTCTTCTCCTCCTTTATCCTTTTTCTTCCTCCCCTTCTTCCTTCCTCCTCTTCTTCCTCTCCTACTTCCTCTCCTCACTACTTTCTTTACATGTTCCTTCCTCTCATCTCTCCTTCTCTCTCCTTCTTCCTTCTCCTTGCTCATTTCTCTCCTTTTTCTTTTTTTTTTTTATTCCTTCTTCTCTTTCTTCCTTCTCTTTGTCCTTTCCTCTCCTTATTCCTTCCTTGCCCAGGCACTGAACTGTGGACAGGGACCGAAGAGGACAAATTCCCCCAGCAGAAGCTCGTGGAAGAGGCCATTTTGAGTGGCTTCATGGCGCAGGAATCCAAAGGGGAGGAAAAGCCCCAGAGATCCCGCACGAGGAGGGGCTGCAAACCCAGCCCATGCAGTTCCGAACAGGAAAGACCCCCTCTGTGCCAGGAAGGTGGCCAGAGCTTCAGCCAGAGCTCGGAGCTGGTGGTCCAGCAGCAGCTTCACGATAGAGAGAAGCCCTACAAGTGCTTGGAATGTGGGAAGAGCTTCAGCCAGAGCTACCACCTCATCCGCCACCGGAACATCCACACTGGGGAAGGGCCCTACAAGTGTAGGGAATGTGGGAAGACCTTCAGTGATGTCTCCACCTTCGCCGCCCACCAGCGGGTGCACACGGGGGAACGTCCCTACAAGTGTGGGCAGTGTGGGAAGAGTTTCAGCCAGAGCTCCAACCTCCTCACCCACCAGCGCCTGCATACAAGGGAACGGCCCTTCAAGTGCCCTGACTGCAGGAAGAGCTTTGTCCGCAGGTCTGACCTTGTCATCCACTGGCGTGTCCACAGTGGGGAGAAGCCTTATGAGTGTCCTGAGTGTGGGAAGAGGTTTCGGAGCAGCTCAATTCTCATCAGGCATCAGCAGACACACACAGAGGGGAGACCATACGAGTGTCCTGAATGTGGGAAGAGGTTTCGAAACAGCTCACATCTCATCAGGCATCAACGGACACACACTGGGGAGAGGCCCTATGAATGTCCTGAATGTAGGAAGAGATTCAACCAGAGCTTTGCCTTGACCAGACACCAACGGACCCACCAGTAAGGGAAGACCTACGAGTGCTGTGACTGTGGGAAGAGGTTGAGTCGAAACTCCGAGCTCATCACCCACCAGCACCTGCACACTGGGGAGAAGCCATACAAGTGCTTGGAATGTGGGAAGAGCTTCAGCTAGAGTTCCAGCCTCATCACCCACCAGTGTCTGCACACTCGGGAATGGCCCTACAACTGGGGAATGCGTGAAGAGCTTTAGACAGAGCTCCTGCCTGATTCACCATCAGATGATCCACACAGGAGAACGGCCCTACCAGTGTGAGGAATGCAGGAAGAGTTTCAGTGATGGCTCCAACCTCATCACCTGCCAGTGCCTGCACACTGGGGAATGGCCCTACAAGTGTCAGGAATGTGGGAAGAGCTTTAGCATCAGCTCCTACCTGATCTGCCACCAGAAGATCCACATTGGGGAGCAGCCTTACAAGTGTCCTGAGCATGGGAAGAGGTTTCAGAATAGCTCAGATCTCCTCAGGCATCAGGAGACGCACACAGAGTAGAGGCCCCTTTGCTGTACCAACTGCAGGAAGAGCTTCAAATGTAGCTCCCATCTCATCACCCACCAACACATCCACATTTGGGAGAAAACCTGGGAGTGTGGGAGGAGCTTCTCCTGCAGCTCTGCCTTGACCTCACACAAATGCACCCACCAATAAGGGAAGCCCTGTGAGTGCCCCAGCTGAGGGAAGAGCTTTGTTTATTCCAACTTCTTCACCCATCAGAGGACCCACACTGGATGATCCAGTGACCCACATTGTACAGAGACCTGGTGATCCATGTTCAGAGCTGGGATGCATTCAAGAAGAAACTGGTTTTTTGAGGCCTGTGACCAAACAGGGATAATTTGAGGAATGGGATGTTCCCCAAGTGACCACCAGAGACCCTCAAATGACCCCTACTGTAATGTAAATGGGTTCCAAGAAGTGATTGAAATATGTAAAAGAGGGGAATGTTTAGCATATATGTATGAGTTTGGGAAATGTATTAATATGTATTAGTTATATAGATACAAATGAATATGTCAGATAGCTGAGTGTGTGTGATAAGGGGAGATAGCCCCTGCACGCACCTGGCACCGAAATAAAGTAAAGCTGCTTTCTAATAGTGAAATTACAGAGTTAAAGTGTTTAGTTCTCAATTTTCAGTGACATTTTCTTGCAACCACCCCCCCCCTTCCCCCAGTCCCAGCACTGAACAGGTGCTGACACTCCAAAAGCAGCCGGGCTGTGCAGGGGAGGTCCCCGTGTCCCCACCTTGCACAGCACTGGGACCTCCAGTCCTTGAGGGGTGTCCGTATTCCAGGGAAGAATCTCCACATCCCTCTCCCCCTAGGAACGGATATGTCAGGAGACCCTGCAGTTAAAATTTGGGATGGGGCTGTCACAGTCTGAAGGCCTGCACCGTCAGTCAGATGTGCCAGCTCAGCAGCTTTGGATAAGGTATTGGCGGAATCACTTGGTTGTTCCTTTATCCCGGTATTTTAACAGATCTACTGTATCTTATCTCACTGTCATTCAACCCCAAAAGCAGTGGGAACCCCCTTCTTCATTTACTGCTGGCATGTTTGCAAACAGGGGATTGTTCTGTTGGTGTTGTTTGACCCCATTTGAGCAGAGCATCTGGCTACAGGACCCCCATCGGGTGCCCCTGCCCACTGTCCCACCCCCAATTTTCCTTATTCTCCCATCCATTTCCCATCATCCCTGAAATCCCCAGCTGCCCCCACAGCTTGGTTTTGGGGTGTCCCCAACCCCCCCTGTTCAGTATTGGGAACTCAGCCCCTTCACACTCAGTTTGGAAGTCAGAAGACCCTCTTCTCCACCCTCTCACACCCCCTTCCCATCATACCTCCAATCTCCAGGTTTCCCCAGAACTTGGTTTGGGGCTGCCACCCACCTCCCACTAAATTTGGGCGTCCGACTTGCCCCTTTCACTGAGCTTTGTGGATCCCATATCCCTCCCACCCTGTTTATGGCTCTCAGACCAAACCTTCCACCCCTTTCCCATCAACCCCCGGATCCCCAGCCCACCATCCCCCGCTCTTGGTTTGGGGGGTCCTACCACACCTTTTCCTGTCCTGTCCGCACTGCTTCCCATCGTCCCCCCTCCCTCTTTCGCCCGGCCCCTCCCCCCGCTCACCCGAGACCTTCGCGCCCGCAGCCGGCGGGCTCCCAGCCCCACCAGTGCCACCAGTACGGCCCCAGCTGTCCCCACACGCCCCCTCCCCAGCGCCGGGCAGGGGCCGCCACCCCAAANGGCCGCCCTCCACCTCCCCCCTCCCCAAATTCTCTGGCGGGGGGTGCTGGGGGCGAGGCGGGGTCCGGGTGGGGAGCGCTGGGCGCTGCGGGTCCGCCTGGCACCTGGGGAGTCATCAGTGCCAAGCGCTCTGCTCGGCCGAGCGCTGCCTGAGGGTGGGGCTGCAGCAAGGGGGGACACCCTGCTCCGGGGGGGATGTCCCGCAAAGGGGGGACCCCCAGAAGCCGGTTATAACCCCTCAGCCATCGGAGGAACCATGGGGTCACCGCAATCCCCCAAAATGAGGGCAGGGGGCCTCCGCAAGCTATTTATAACCCTGAAAATCGGCGCAAAGCAGCAGGATCCTCCCCAAAATGGGGTCACCTCATGCTCCCGTAATGAGGGGGCACCACCACAGCCCCCGAGAATAGGGGGGAGTCACCTCAGCCCCTGAAAAGGAGCAATATATTCCCAATATTATAATGCCCCAAAACTAGCAGAAGTCAGCATGGTCCTCCCCCAAACGGGCTTCCTGTATCACTCCCTATGGAGCCCCCTTTCCAAGTGCCAGAACCACGTCTCCCCCTCTCACTTCCCCCCCACTCAGGATTCTGGGTACCCTAAAAACTCCCTCAGTGTGGAGGGGTGCCCAAGAATCCCCTCAGGAATGGGGAATATCCCAAAATCCCTTCAGGAATGGCAGGTACCCCAAAACCTCCACAGATTTCGGGGTTAGCCTGGGACACCCTCAGGGACATGGTCCCCCTCCATCCTTAACATCCCCAATCTTTCACTATCTTATTCCAGATCACTTCCCACCCCTCCTAAACTTCATTCCAGCCCCTAACCCACATCCCACCACTCCCAACCCCAATCCCATCCCTCCTGGATATGAAGGTCCCTTTTTCCAAGCCCTATTTCCTCCATCCCATCCCATCCCATCCCATCCCATCCCATCCCATCCCATCCCATCCCATCCCATCCCATCCCACCCAAACCACATTCCTCTCTTCCAAACTGCATCCCACTCCTCCCAGTCCACATCCCACCCCATGCCAAACCCCATCCCACCGCTCCTGGGAGTTTCGGGGGTGCTGTGCAATCATGTAATTTTTGGGGTGGAACTGAGCCATTTTGAGGTGGGATTGAGTCATTTTGATGTAATGGATTGATCCCTCTTGGATTTGGGGCGCAAAGCGATGGAGAAAACTCTCCCACATCTCCCCAAATATTCCCCTGAATCCCAAAATCCCAGTAATATGGTGAGGGGTTGGAGGTCTTTATTCAATTTCTTTATTTTTACCCCAGTCTTGGGTGTTTTTAATGGATGATCAGGAATCAAAAGAAAATCAAGGCCACAATAAAAAGATTTACATGTCAGCACTGTGTAAGTATCCGTGGGGTTGGGTTGGGTGGGTGGAAGAGCCTTTTTTAGAGGGGTCTCCATCCCAGTGTCTTCAAAATTCTGGTCTTTGCCCCAGTCCATCACCATTTGGCTGTGCAAGACACTCATGGGCCAGACAGAATTAGAATTGTGGAATTATTTAGGTTGGAAAAGACCCTAAAGATCATCCAGTGTTGCTTGACACTACAGGAAGAAATGACTGGATGGAGCAGGTGAGATTTTTTGGGGTCTAAAGTCAACAAATCCACTCTTCCCAATGAATTTCCAATGTCAGCCTGTGTCCCAATGGATGTTCCTGCCCCTGTGTTCATCCACGTGCCTATGGGGAACCAGGAGGATGTGGAGACCACAAGCCAGGTGTCTTCCAGTGTGGATCACCAGGAACATGGGTCACCAGGCCTCCGCCCAACATGGATCCTCCAGTGCTCTTCCTGCACTTGGGGCACTTGTAGGGCTTCTATTACCAGTGGGTCCGTTGGTGTGAGGTCAAGGCAGAACTCTGGGTGAAGCTCTTCCCACACCTCAAACACCTGTAGGGCCTCTCCCCGGTGTGGACGCGCCAGTGCTTGATAAGATCAGAGCTACGGATGAAGCTCTTCCCACAATCAGTGCACTGGAAGGGCTTCTCCTCCGAGTGCATCCGCTGATGCATGAGGAGATCGGAGCTGGTCCGAAACCTCTTCCCACACTCATGACACTTGTAGGGCCTCTCCCCGGTGTGGACACGCTGGTGGATGACAAGGCTGAACCTGCGGTTGAAGCTCTTCCCACATTCCGAGCAGTTGTACGGCCGTTCCCCTGTGTGCAGCCGGTGGTGGCTGATGAGGTGGGAGCTCTGGCTAAAGCTCTTCCCACATTCCAAGCAAATGTACGGCCGTTCCCCAGTGTGGAAGCGCTGGTGGTATATGAGGCTGGACCTCTTGCTGAAGCTCTTTCCACATTCCAAGCACTTGTAGGGGCGTTCCCCTGTGTGAAGGCGCTGGTGGACCACCAGGTCGGAGCTCTGGCTGAAGCTCTTCCCACATTCCCCACACTCGTAGGGCCGTTCCCCAGTGTGGATCTTCTGGTGGCGGATCAGGTGGGAGCTCCAGCTGAAGCTTTTCCCACATTCCAAGCACTTGTAGGGCTTCTCCCTCTCATGAAGCTGCTCATGGATCACCAGGTCAGAGCTCTGGCTGAAGCTCTGGCCACCTTCCTGGCACAGGGGGGATCTTTCTTCCTCAGAGGTCCCTGTGCTAGGTTTGCAGCCTCTCCTCATGGGGGATCTCCAGGGCTTTTCCTCCTTGTTGACTTCCTGTGCCGTGGAGCTGCTCAAAATGGCCTCTTCCACAAGGTTCTGATGTGAGGATTTGTCCTCCTTGGTCCCTGTGTGCAGCTCATTCCCTGGGGGAGGAGGGAAGAAGGAGAGGAAGGGAAAAGGAGAGGAAGGAAGAATACAGAAGAAGAAATGAGTGCTCAAAGGAACAAGGAGAGGAGGAAGGAAGAAAGAGCAGGAAGAGGGAGAGGAAGAAAGTGAGGAAGGCAGAAGGGGAAGAAACAAAAAAGAAGAAAGGAGAAGGAGCAAAGAGAATGAAGAACAGGAAGGAAGAACACAGAAGGAGAAGAAATGAGTGAGTCAAAGGAACAAGGAGAAGAGGAAGGAAGAAAGAGCAGGAAGAGGGAGAGGAAGAAAGTGAGGAAGGCAGAAGGGGAAGGAATGAAAAAGAAGAAAGGAGAAGAAGGAACAAAGAATGAAGAAGAGGAAGAAGGAGAAGGGAGAGGAAGGAATGAGAAAAAGGAAGTAAGAGGAAGGAGCATGAAGAAAAAGGAGGAAGGAGAGGCAGGAAAGAGAAGGAACAAGGAGAAGGAGGAAGAAGGAACAAGGAGAGGAAGGAAAAAGCAGAAGGAGATGGAGAAACATGGAGAAGGGAGAAGGAAGGAGGAAGAAAGAAGGAGAGGAAGGGGATTTGCCTCCGTGCCAGAGGGAAGGGGAAGGAGATTCCCCCCAGTCTGTCCCTGGCAGGATGGCGTCGGCAGCGGAGTTGTCGTGCAGCCAGGGGCGATGCTGGGCTGGGAGATGGAGCAGGAGAGAGGGGGAAAGGGACAGTGACATCCTCCTCACCTGCCTGGGTGTCCTGGGGCATCTTTCTCTTCCACGCAGCCTCTTCCTCCATCCAGCCAAAGTTTGGGAATGAGAAATCCTGTTTTGGTGGAAAAAACAAGATGTGACTGTGCTGGATTGGAGATTCCTCCTGTCCAACTCCATCTCTAGAAGTCACTGGGCATCTTGACTCTACAAAAGCCTCCAGAACACTAAGACACAGCCCCCAAAATCCCAAGATTCAGAAAAAAATCCGTCTAAAGTAAGAAATTCAGCCCCAAAAACTACAAACCACCAAGATTTAGCCCAAAAAACAACCAAAATACGAAGATTCACCCCCCCAAAAACTTCAAAAGATCAAGATTCTGCCAAAGAAAAATCTTCCAGGAGTTCCCCCTCTCTGGTCTCTCCACTTTGGTATTTCAGTTTCTCCTTGTCCAGGCTGCTGGGGGTCCTCCGTGTATGGGGGATCCCCACTCTCCGGGATGCCAGGGGTCCCGAGAATCCCAGAGGTCTCCCCAGTTTGGGGTTCTGGTAGTCGCTCTTATCTGGGCTGCTGGGGGTCCAGTGGGTCCCCCCCTCCGAGGTCCCCCTGCTTAGGGATACCGGGGGTTTTGGGAGTCCTGTGGGTCTTTCTCCCCTGACTCTCTGCTTCAAGATGCTGGGGGTTCCAGAGTTCCCCCACTCTGGGTTTCCCACTTTGGCGTTCCTTGGGGGAGCCCTCTCAAACCTATCCCCTTCCCCTGGCTGCCGGCGGTCCCCCTCTCCGGGTCCTCCGTTTCTGGGTCCCGAGCGCACCCCCTCTACAAGGCTTCTCCCTCTCCGTGCTCGACCCCCCTCCAGGCCGCTGGGGGTCCCCCAGCTCCGGTATCGCCCCTCTACGGTCTCCCCTCTCCGGGGCTACCCCCCTACACACACCTCGGCTCTTCCGAAGGGCCCCCAAAACCGGTGTCCTACTCCCGCCAGTACCGGGCGATCGCCACGAGGGCGGGATGACAATGGAGGCGGCGGGGCCCGACCAGGAAGCCCAACCCCCACCGTGGCTCCGGGAACCCGGCATCCCCCCGCCCCCCGCCCACGCCAGGGCTCTGCCGGCAGCCGCCAGCGGGACCACCCCAAAAACCCCGCCTCCCGGGGACCCTTCACTATCCCCCCGAGGGGCATTTCCGGCTCAGCTTTGGAGTCCCGGAAGATCCAAAGATCCCCCTCCCGGAAAAACTCTCCCAGGAAGCACCCATGATATTTGCGGCGAGCTCCCGCTCCCCGCTCACCTGCGGGATGCGGACAGGAGGACGGACACTCCCAGGGCGGGGGTGCTGCAGTTACAATGAGCTGGGGACTCGTAGCTCCTCCTCTTCCTGCTCCTGCTGCTGCTCCTCCTCCTCCTCCTCTCTCTCCGCTTCCCTTCCTCCTCCTCCCGCTGCTTCTTTTTCTGCTGAATATTTGCTTCTCCTCCTCGTCCTTCATCTGTCCTTCCCCTGCTTCTTCTTCTTCATCCCTTCTTCGCCTCTTCCTCCTCCTCTTCCAGGCACCCTGGCTGTGCGTATAGACTGGGAAAGGAGAGGCTGGAGAGCAGCTGCGGGAAGGGACCCGGGCGTCCTGATTGATGCCCAATTTGATCTGAGTCAGCGGTGCCCTGGCAGCCAGGAGGGCCATGCGTGTGCTGGGTGCATCAGGCCCAGCATCGCCAGCCGGGCCAGGGACGGCACTCACGGACAAAACAGACTGTTGGGGATGGGAATTGAATTAATTACCTATCAAAATCATAGCAGGATAATGAAAAGTAAAATAGATCTTATAAACACCTTCCCCAACCCCCTCCCTCCTTCCTGGGCTCTCCGTCCTCCTTCCAGTGGCGCAGGTAGATGGGAATGGGGGTCACGGTCAGTTCATCACGCCTTGTTCCTGCTGCTGCTCACGAAGGAATTGGAGTCCTTCTCCTGCCCCAGCCTGGATCCCCCACAGTGTCACAAGTCCTTCCAGCAAAGCTGCTCCAGCACGGGCTCCTCTCCCCGGGGATCCACAGGGCCCTGCAGCGAGGCTGCCGCAGCACGGGCTTCCCAAGGCCTCACATCCTTCTTTCCGGGTACCCCCCTGCTCCAGCTGGGGCTCCTCCAGGGGCTGCAGGGGAATCTCAGCTTCGGCACCTGCAGCAGCTCCTGACCCTTCTTCTGCACTGCCCTGGGTGTCTGCAGAGTTGCTCTGCCGCGGCGCTATCTGTCCGGCTAGCAAGGTGACCACAAGCGCCGGGCACCTGCCCGCATGGGAGGGGGTGACGGAAGCCGCTCGCGGGCGTGAGGGAGGGTTCGCCTGACCCACCAGTGGTGAGGTCATGCGGAGGAGGCGGAAAGAAGGCGGAGGGACTTCTTCGTGGTAAACAGCAGATAGTTTACTGAACGAGGTTGGACACGAAGAAGCAAGACAAAGATCCTGGCGTGGTATTTTCTACCCCCACGAAATGGGAGGGGAAAGCACATAACAACCAATGGGATAATTACAATGGGGCGTTACAGAGGCGGGAAATAGGGTACAGAACCAATGGTAACAGGGGTAGGCGGGGGGGGGGTTAACATGGGCTAATGAGGGACTGAGTAACAGAATTTTCTAGAGGGGAAACCAAATATAGGGGAGAAAGGGAGGAGATGGTGGTGGCCAGTTATGGGGATACGATTTGCATACCTTGCATAGCCCTCTGGGTACTCACCCTAACCTTAGGGCTCTTGGGCTCTGTGGGTATCAGACCAATGCAGGTGCTGATTTAATTGGTATTGCTGTGTGCGGCACTGGCTGGGGTACACTGCAACACTGCTTCTCTTACATGTTCTCACTCTGTTCTTTTCTGGACCCAATTCTATCTACTCAAGAACTTTTTTCATTCTTGAATCCATTATCCCTGAACTGTGTCTTTGGATGATTTTATGATAATACTGGATTTCCCTGTCCTCTGCTTATTGCCCAGGAATGGGTCCCACAGCTTTAAAGTGGGTCTGAGGGGGGAAGCTGAGTGAATTTTTCAGTGTGGTTTGTGTTCGAGGACTCACACACTTAGCCTGCCTGCTTTAGCTAGCAAGAGTTTTTCCCAGGACTGCATACCGGCATACCGAAACCCTCTGGAACTTTTCTTCTTCTTCTGGAACTGTTTGGCCTAGCTGTGATCTGAGAACCAGGTCATCGAACCCTGTGGACTGGCAGGGAGGCTGCAGGGACGCCGCATCCCGGCCTCGGACCTCGAGAGGGGCCGAGCCAGCTACAGAGGGAATTCTAAATCCACCAGCTTTCTCTGCATTGAGGAGGTTTAATATTTTAACAGTTATTCATTTTTCCTGTGCCCTGACGGCACTTGGTTTGTTAAATAAATAATTTTTTTCACTTTCCTCCAAGAAATTCCTTTCGTATCAGTGGGGGAGGGAGTGCTGAAAACCTGTCTTCTGTGGAAGAGACGTTCCTTCCAGAGCGTTTCCCCCTAAATTTGTCTCAACCTGAGACAAGGTGTCACTGCCATCTCTGTTTGACCCACCCTTGGCCAGCAGTGTGTCCATCGTGGAGCCAGCCAGTGTTGACTCTGTTGGACACGGGGAAGCTTCTGGCAGCTTCTTGCAGAATCCACCCCTGTAGCCCCCCAACCATCAAAACCTGGCCTCACAAACCCAATATAGGCACTAATGAAAGAACCCTGGAAGCCCTTTGCATTCCCTTTGGGAACTATTGGTCAGGCCACTGCTCACTTCACAGGTCCCACCTGGCCTGCCCCATTTGTCCAGCAGGACAGAAAGAAAAGAGAGAAGAGTAAAGCAGGAGGAAGGAGAGACGGAGATAGAAAAAGAGCCTGGGAACAAGAGAGGGATGGGGAGATGCACCAAGATGGTGAGAGTGACAGAGAAATGGAGAGGGGGATCTATGGTTACTGCAGGCCCTGCTTTTTTCTTGGATAACAAATGGGAACCTGGTGGCACCAAATTCTGCTGGTGGGCTCCTGAAGTGGATGTCAGTGCCTTTCCTTGGGAAGTACAACATCTGGGCCCAATGTTGCTGTGCAGGTGATGGCTGCCCAAGGGAGGTCAGCAACAGCTTTCTGTCCTGGCACCTTTTGTGTGGGAGCAATCCCTGGGCTTGCTCAATTTTGGGAGGTGGGCTTGGGAGGAGGTAAGAGAAATCTCAATAACCCACCATCAAAATTTGGAGCCTGGCTCCCTGATCAACCTCAGAGCTGGGGCAGTCCCCATGCATAGGAGACACTCCAGGAATGCCTCCCATTCCCCTGCCTCCTGCTCACCTTGTGCAGGTAGAGGAAGGATGATGAGCCCCGGCATGAATCCCCCCATCCCTGTTGCCATCTGACTACAGCTCCACCCCGAGCACCCCAGGGAGCTGTTGGGAGAGGTAGGGAGGATCTCATGGGACCCCCCCTTTGCACCATCTCATTCCCTCTTTTCCACCCTCCTCCAATGCCTTTTCCATAGCTCCTCCAATCCCCAGCTGCACCCTGAACTCCATTTGAGGTCCCAGCCCCCTCCCATTCCCCACACTGTGGGTCTGAGCTCACCTAAGAGCTCCTCACCCACACCTGGATGTGCTCCCAGCACCACCAGTACCACCAGTACGGCCCCAGCTCCCAGGAAATGGAAACCAAAGACATGATTGGTGGCAGCCAACGTGGCTTTACAAAGGGGAAATCACTGCCTGACAAATTTGGTGACTTTCCATGGCAGGGCTACAGCATTGGTGGATGGGGCAGAGCAGCTGATGTTGTCTGTCTCAATTTATGCAAAGCGTATCACAACATCATTGTCTCCAAAGTGGAGAGACATGGGTTTGATGAATGGAGCATTTGGTGGACAAAGAACAGTCTGGATGGCTGCATGCAAAGAGCTGTGGTCAATGGCTCATTGTCCACGTGGAGACCAGTGACAAGTGGGGTCCATACTGGGGCCAGTACAGTTCAGCATCTTTGTCGGTGACATGGACAGAGGGATTGAGGCACCTGCAGCGTGTTTGCTGATGACACCGAGCTGTGTGGTGCTTCACACACTGGAGGGAAGGGATGGGTCATCCAGAGGGACCTTGACAGGCTTGAGAGGTGGGGCCAATGAAACCCTCATGAACTTCAACAAAGCAAAGTGCAAGGCCCTACACCAGAGTCATGGCAATCCCAGACACACCAACAGGCTGGGTGGAGAAATGATCAAGAGTGGCCCTGTGGAGAAAGACTTCGGGGTGATGGTAGATGAAAAACTCAGCCGGCAGTGAGCACTCCCAGCCCAGAAACTAACAGTCTTGCGCTGCATCCAAAGGAGTGCGGCCAGCAGATTGAGAGAGGTGACTCTGCCCCTCTACTCTGCCCTTGTGAGACCCCACCTGGAGTCCTGCAGGACACAGGTTTGGTGTCCCCAGCATAAGAAGGACTTAGAACTGTCAAAGTCCAGAGGAAGTTGATAAGAGAACTGGAGCACCTTCTCTATGGAGACAGGCTGAGAGAGCTGGGGCTGTTCAGCCTGGAGAAGACAAGGTGGTGTGGAGACCTCGAGCACCTGTGCTAGTTCTGGCTGGGGTGGAGTCAATTTCCTCTGCACAGGCGCAGTGGAGCTGTGTTTGGGGGTGTGATGAACACAGGGCTGAGAACAGACATGGCTTTGTTCTTGCCAAGCTCAGCCAGAACTGAAGCCTTTCCTGCCTCTCGTACTGCCACAGTGGGGAGGGGGTGGGGGTGCATGGGAAGCTGGGAGGGGTCACAGCCAGGACAGGTGACCCTGACTGACCCCAGGGATATTCCAGACCTTATGGCATCCTGCTCAGGATATAAAGTGGGGGGAAGAGGGAAGAAGGGAGGGACGTTTGCAGTGGTGGCGTCTGTCTTCCCAAGCCAATGTTCTGCGGGATGGGGCCCTGCTCTCCTGGAGGTGCTGAGCACCTGCCTGGCCACGGGAAGCAGGGAATGAATTCCTGGTTTTGCTTTGCTTGTGTGATGATCTTTGCTTTCTGTATTAAACTCTCTTAATCTCAACCAACAAGCTTTCCAGCTTTTACCCTTCCAATTCTCTCCCCGACCCTGCTGGGAGAATAGTGAGCAAGCAGCTGTGAAGGGTTTGGGAGCTGGATGGGGTTAAATCACAACACTGTCCAAGATGTTTTTTTACTGAGAAATACTACAAGTGTTAAGCATTAGATGGCAAATGTNAGCTGGGAGGGGTCACAGCCAGGACAGGTGACCCTGACTGACCCCAGGGATATTCCAGACCTTATGGCATCCTGCTCAGGATATAAAGTGGGGGGAAGAGGGAAGAAGGGAGGGACGTTTGCAGTGGTGGCGTCTGTCTTCCCAAGCCAATGTTCTGCGGGATGGGGCCCTGCTCTCCTGGAGGTGCTGAGCACCTGCCTGGCCACGGGAAGCAGGGAATGAATTCCTGGTTTTGCTTTGCTTGTGTGATGATCTTTGCTTTCTGTATTAAACTCTCTTAATCTCAACCAACAAGCTTTCCAGCTTTTACCCTTCCAATTCTCTCCCCGACCCTGCTGGGAGAATAGTGAGCAAGCAGCTGTGAAGGGTTTGGGAGCTGGATGGGGTTAAATCACAACACTGTCCAAGGTGTTTTTTTACTGAGAAATACTACAAGTGTTAAGCATTAGATGGCAAATGTCTGTGTGGCGGTTTAGGCCAAATTCAGGGAAACGTCCAAAAGGAACGTCTCCTCAAGGGAAGGCAGGTTACAAACCACCCCTCCCCCCAACCGGGTTCGGGAAAAAACAAATTTTCCTCAGAGGAAAGTGAAGGAGAAAATAAAACTATTTATTTAACAAACACACAGGAAAACAATACTAATAATGCTAAATAATAAAATCTCTCGCTCTGGAGAGAAAACCTGAAAGATTAATTTAGAGTCCTTCTGTGGGTGCGGTCTCTCTCCTCCTCCTCAGAGCTGGGTTGGCGTGGGGGCCCCCCCTCCAGGCCGGTGGAAGGTCCCCCGGTGGGGTTCTGATGTTCTGGTGTTCTGAACAAGTCCAGAAGAGAAGAAGGGAAAAAAAAACCCCGAAGTCCCAAGAGGAAAAAACCTCAGCTCTCCGTCCCTCTCCAAAGAAACAGAGCTGAAAAAGCTGACCGAAAAAGCCAGAAAAAAAAAAGTGCTTCCTCTGCCCGCTGCAGAAGTAGCTAATCTCTGTGTCCTTGAAGCACAAACTGTTTTGAAAAGTTCGCTCAGTTTTTTTCTCTGTCTCTTGCATCCAGTTTTAAAGGCATAGAAAGGCTCAGGAATCATGTCTGGGCATAGAGCAGTGGTAGGGGATACAACAGCATACAGTCACCCCAAGACAAACTGTTTGGGATGGACTTCAGAGATCATTTCTTCCAAATAAGAAATGGGAAGTGGAGAGCAGTGTCAGCCATCACCTTCCAGGCACGTGGAGAATCCAGTCTACGTATTTTGGCAAGTGGCACCCTTGCAAAGGCCCATGGTTTGCATGACTCTAAGCAGTGAAAATGCTTTAGACCATTTGCATAAATGTATCATTTTTCCTTCCTCAGATCAAACTCCTATAGTTGGAGATGAGAATGAAATAAATATGATAGCCAAATTCGTTAATATAAAATAACATAAATTTATTGAATGGCCAAAATATCGGAAATGCGATGCCACGATCGAAAAGTCACAGTACCAAGCCC
>VXAZ01000945.1:21528-36610 GCA_013399875.1 Gymnorhina tibicen
TTTTTGTTAGGGGGGAAGATATTTCAAGATGTTTCAAATATCTTGGGTTGGGTCTCTCTTTTGGGTTTTTTTGGGGGGTGGGGGACTGTTTCGTTCTTGCAGGATTCCAAAGCTGAAGCGCAGATGCCCCCCGGGGGCATATTGCGGGGTCCCCAGGAGGTGTTTTTTGGAAGGATGGTGCCGGCAGAAGCGTGGCGGGGGCGGGGATCACCCCTCAGGTGGGGCTTGGCCCTCCCGGGTCGGGCACCGCCGCCGCCACTGCCAGCCCAGAACCGCGTGGCGGGCACCCGGTGCCGATGGCGGGATGGGGGGGAGGTGTGACACTGGTTTTGGGGGCCCTCCCGGGACGGCTGGGTGGGGTGTGGGAGCTCTGGGATCCCCCGAATGGGGACAGTGGAGAGGGGCCATACCGAAGCCTGAGGACCCGTAGCAGCCTGGAGGCGGAGGAAGAACGGAGAGGAGCGAGCCTGAAGAGGGGGGAGTCTCGGGACCCCCGGACCCTGAAGTAGGGAATCTGGAGAGGGGAAATCTATGGAAGTCTGGAGGGGAGGGGGGACCCTGAAAGGGGGAAGCATGGAGAGGGGGTGACCCCCAGGAGTTTGGAGAGGGGAATAGCCTCGTAGCCCTGAGAGCGGGGACCCTGGAGAAGGAAGGAGCCTGGAGAGGTGGGGAGCCCTTGGATCCCAGGGATGCTGAAAAGGGAACCCTGAAGACAGGGGACTCCCCGGGGACCTAGAGAGGGGGTACCCTGGAGATGGGTTATGACCCACTTCTGAAGATTATACTGGTGTCTGTCTATCTATCTAGCTAGCTAGCTAGCTAGCTAGCTATTACCTATCTATGTATCTATCTTTATGTAGGAGATTTTTCAGAACAATGTGGATGCAATGGAAAGGATGTAGGCAACCATTTTGATTGTTATTATCTGTAGAAATGCAACAATATAAAAGCATAAAAATGACACGTAAGAAAATGTATAAGGAAAAGAAATAAAAAGAAAGAAAGGGTAAGAGTAGAAAGATATAACCACCTGTGGATCTAAACATGGGACTTGATTGTTGCAATTTAGATGTCAGTTGTTGAAGTGATGGTCACAGTCTTGATTTGTTGGGGGTGGGTGAAGCCCATGAAACACAAACTTCAATGGGTTACTATACACTTGGATTTATGTAGGAAGGTCCATGTACTTCCCCTGGAAGTGGGACTTTGCACTGTTACAACACTGTGGATTTGTTGCAACACTGTGGATTATGTGCAGTCCTCTGGTGGAAGGCCCCAGAAATGAGTCTGGGGCACTTCAAGGATCTTTGATGGTTTATGACACCTGTTAAGACATGACAGCTGTCTCTCAGGGATTGTAGCTGAGCTAATTATGCCCCATCAGAAGGGATGGAAGCCTTCAGCCCTATGTCTGAATGTCCCAGTATGTCCCTCAGGGAGGGGGGAGTTCCTACAACTGAGCCAGTTCTGTAAAGAACGGAATTGCCCTGATCAAAAGTGCTGTCCCACCTTTCTGGATCAGCTGCTTATAGGCCTCTTCACTTATCTGGCTCAAACTCAGCTTCTTGCTAAACAAAGGTTGATTGTTGTGGTCATCCTCTGGGGCTCATACCCTCTGCACCTGGGCAGTTCCCTTGCACATAATCAGCAACCCCGCCCCCTGCTTTTGCAAATGGCCAATTGTTTGAGCCATTAACCCAGAACATTCCAGTCCCTCCCAGGGGAGACCCTCAGGACCACTAACAGCTCAGAGAGGGGGAACCTCAGAGAGAGGGAACCCCTGGGACCCTGAGCAGCCCAGAGAGCAGGGAGCCCTGGGATTCTGAAATCGTGGGCCTATAGAGGGGGGGATCCCCAGTAGCCTGGACGGGGGCAGAGCATGGAAAGGGGGGAGCCCCAGGACCCCTGTCATGACCCACTGGTAGGGGAGTGATGTTTGTTATAAATTCCCATCAAGCTGAACAAAGACTCGGACACATGTGAGGAACTCTACGTTTTGTTGTACCCAACACTTCCATGAGTTCTCTGCTCCCATCACAAACTCCTCCAAGGCGCTGGCTTACAAGACACAGCACAGCTCCACAATGTCCCCAGTCCCACCACACAGTTTGCGTGGAGAATGGGATAGAACAGGAGAGGCGTGCTTTGCCCAGGCACAGCCAGGGAAGGAAACAAACAATATTTCCAGCGCTTCAATCCTGTTGGTGTGGATGGGCCGGAGCTGGGCAAACAAAAAGCAGAAAGAGAGTAGAGAGAGATCAAAAAAAAGAGGCAGGGAAAACAGAGAAAAAGGAGTTAGGGGGCCTGATCTGCTCCCTTTTCCAGTTCACGTGGTGCAGCCTCTTGTGTAAACCAGACTTTTGGTTTACCAAAAACAAAACCACAGGGTTTTGTTCCTGTGTGCACAGCTGTCCCTTCTCCAGTGAGTGAGTCAGGGGGGCTGAGCACAAGTCTTGGGGCAGAGCAGGGAGTTCATAGAACCACAGAGTAGGCTGAATGGGAAGCGATCCATCAGTATCATTAAGTCCAACTCCAGGCCTTGCATAGGACACTCCAACAATCCCACCATGGGCTGAGAGCGTTGTCCAAATGCTCCTTGAGCTCAGACAGGCTTGGAGCTGTGACCACTTCCCTGGGTCAGTTCCAGTGCCTGACCAACCACTGGGGTAAAAACCTTTTCCTGATATCTCACCTAAACCTCCCTGACTCAGCTCCAGCTGTTTCCTCGAGTCCTGCCACTGGTCACAAGAGTGAAGAGGTCAGTATCTGTTCCAGTGCTGCCCCTTGGGAGGATGTTGAAGAGCTCAGTGAAGTCTCCCCTCAGTCTCCTCTTCTCCAACTGAACAGATGAAGTGACATCAGCTGCTCCTCCTAAAACTTCCCCTCCAGACCCTTCCCAACCTTGTGGCCTCCTTTGGATGCTCTCCAATGGCTTCATGTCTTTTTTATGTTTTGGTGCCCAAAACTGCCCCCAGGACTTGAGGTGAGGCTGCCCCAGTGCAAAGCAGAGGACAGTCCCCTCCCTGGCCAGGCTGGCAGTGCTGGGCCTGATGCCCCCAGGACAGGGATGGCCCTCCTGGCTGCCAGGGCACTTCTGACTCACATCCAACTGGGCATCAACCAGGACCTCCAGGCCCCTTCCCACAGGTGCTCTCCAGCATCTCATTCCTCAGTCCATATACACAACCAGGGGCACCCTGTCTCAGGTGCAGAATCCTGCATTTGCCCTTGTTAAACTTCACACAGTTGGTGATTGCCCATATCTCTGATTTATGAAGGCTTTTTGCAGGGTTTCTCTGCTCTTGCAGGAGTCAACAGCTCCCAATTTAGTGTTGTTGGCAAACTTTCTTAGTATTCATTGGAGTCCTGCCTCCAAGTCATTTGTGAAGGTGTTGAAGAGAACTGGGCTGATGACAGATCCCTGTGGAATCCCACTAGTGACTGGTGCCAGCCTGATTTCACCTGTCACTGTCACCCTGTGTGCCCAACCCATGAGCCAGTTGCTCACCCATCATGTAGCACAGTTATCCAGCTGTGGGCTGGACAGTTTGTCCAGAAGGATCCTGGAAGAGACAGTATCAAGACCTTTGCTGAAGTCCAAATAAGATTCCATCCCCTGGCTTTCCTGGATCAGCCACATGGGTTACCCGGTCTTAAAAGGAAATCAGGTTCGACAAGCAGGGCTTTCCCCTCATGAAGCTGTGCTGGCTGTGACCAATAACTGCGGTGTCCTCCAGGTATTTTTCAGTACCTCCCATAGTAATCTTTTCTGTTGTATCATTGAGCACTGAAGTGACACTGACAGGCCTGTAGTTTCCAGGGTCCTCCTTTTCTTGCCCTTCTTGAAAACTGGGACAACATTTGCCAGCTTCCAGTCAGCTGGGACCTCTCCAGTTTCCCAAGGGTGCTCAAAAATCATCAAGAGAGGCTTTGTGATGACATCAGCAGCTGAGTATTCTTGTATGAATCCCATCAGACCCCATAGATTTGTAGGGGATCCAGCTGGATCAACAGATCCCACACAAGTTCAGGGTCTGCTGGGAGTTGATCATTCTTGATCTCCAGCTCAGGGCACTGAGATCCCCTTGGTCTGTCATCCGTGTTGAAGACAGTGGCAAAGAGTGTATTAAATGCATCTGCCCTGTGCATGTCCCTGTTTGTGAGGTGACCATCCTCATCCTGGAACGGGACAACGTTATTTCTACCCTTCCTTTTGCCATTAATATATTTGAAAAAACTTCTTATTGTTCCCCACATTTCTGGCAGTTTCAATTCCAATTGAGCTTTGGCCACACAGATTTTCTCCCTGCAGTGTTGAGCAGCATCTCTGTATTCTTCCTGTGTTACCTGACCTTTCTTCCACTGGGCACACACCTTCCTGTTTTTCCCTGTATCCAAGAGGAGATCCCTGTTCAGCCACAACGGCCTTCTACCTTGCCTGCTTGACTTCCAGCATTTAGGAGTTGCTGCTCCTGTGCCCTTAGAAGGTGATGCAGTGATGGACCCCAGCACCTGCAGAAACATTTTCCCAGGGTGCTTTACTAATTTGTTCCCTGAACAGCCTGAGGTCTGCTCTCATGGCCAGAGTTGAAGGTTTGCTGGCACTTTTCCTCCTGTCAGCAGAGATTTTAAACTTGATTGCTCTGTGGTCTCTGTGGCTAAGACAGCCACCAATCTCCATGTTGCTCACAAGATCCTCTCTGTTGACAAGCAGCAGATCCAGGAGGGTATCTTTCCTTGGAAGTGTCCCTTAGTTCCTCAGAGAATAACTCTTCACTATCCTGGGCCTGGCTGGGTGGTCTATAGCAGACTCCCACGGTGACATCTGCGTTATTTGTTTGTCCCTTGATTCTCACCCAGACACTCTCAGCTGTGCTGTTGCCAGCTGTGAGCTCCAGACATTCCAGCCCTTCTATTACGTCCAATGCTACCCCACACCTCTCCTGCCCTGCTTACCCTTCCAAAAGACCTTTTAACCATCCAACAGGGCACTGCCATCACAGAGTTGTCTCATCCCACCAGGTTTCACTTGTATCAGTGATGTCAAATCTCTGGCAGTGGGCCAAAGCTTCCAGCTCATCTTGTTTGTTACTCATGCTGCATGCATTAGTGTAGAAACATTTCAGGTGTGGTACATTGTAGCAGGGTTGAGGAATCCTATTAGTGCTCCTTTCCTCAAGTTTTGGCACTCTATCCCATTGCTCATCACTGGTGAGCCTGCTTTTGTCCCTTTCCCCCTTCTAAGCTCATTCAAAGCTCTGTCAATGAGCCCCGCTGGCTCCTGTGCTAGAGCTCTTTTTCCCCCCTGAGAAAGGTGAATCCCATCAGGTGTCAGTAGACCAGGTGTTGAATAGATCATCTCATGGTCAAATAATCCAATTTTTTCCATTTGCATCAGCCTCCAACCCACACAGACATGATGGATCTTGCCTATTCCTATCAGTGTTATTCCTTGTTACCAGAAGGATCGAGGAAATCACTATCTGTGCTCCTGATCCTTTGACCAATCGTCTCAAGGCCTTGAAATCGCTTTTGATTGCCCTCGGACTTCTCTTTGTTATTTCTATATATGTCTCTGCCAGCTTGAAAAACCAATAGCGGATAGTAATCAGAGGGCCTTACTGGACTGGAGAGTTTTCCAGTAATGTCCCTTACCTGAGCCCCTGGGAGACTGCAGACTTCCCTGCGAGTTGGGTCCTGTCTGCAAATCGGGCACTCTGTTTTCCTTAGCAGGTAGTCTCCTATTACAGCTACCCTTCTTTTCCTCTTAACAGAGGAGATCGTGATGCAGGGTACAGGTGGTGTTGCTTCAGGAGGCTCCTCTGTCCCAGAAGCACCTTTGCCCACCTCATCAGTTGTCTGGCCGCCTAGTTCCAGGGCCTCTTATTTGTTGTAGAAGGTACCTGTCCTACTTATCAGGTTTTCAGAAAGGGGAGGATCCTCCCTCTTGGTACATGCAATGACTCTCTTCCAGCCTTCATCTTCAACAGACCCTTGACCTTGCGGGGTTCTGAGTCCACCTGCTTCTCCACAGCAACAAAGGTTCAAGTCTCTGAGAATCTGGAGACTGAAGTGTCTCTGAAAATAACTGGTCAAAGTTGGACTTCTTGTGTTTAGTGTCTGTTTAGGATTCGGGTGTTTTGTATTCATTCTTTTCTATGCTGTGCAGCTCTTCAGGGCCATGCTGAGGATCCCCTCTGAGCAGGGCCAGCACAAAGCCACATGCTTCCCTCACCTGGCTGGTCTCCCTGTTTATCAGCACTTCCATGTTTGTTTACCTGAAGCCCCACTTCACCTCCTCCCCACTGCTGGATCTGGTGGTGTCAGTTCTGTACTCGATGGTGTCTCCAGCACTGAACCCCCTCATCTGAGGAATGATGATTCCTCATCAACAGCCTGAGGAACCAGAAGCTCAAGGATGCCCTGAAGAAACTTAGGACTGGATGCTTTTCAGCAGCCACAGCCTGCCTCTGTCAGTGAGTCCCAGTGCATGTCATGACAGATCAAGTCTGTCTTTTCTGATTTACATATTTTTTCTTCTCCACTTGCGATGTTGTCTTTAAGAAGAAATGTCATTACTCATCCCCTCCTCCTTCAGCATCCACAAGGCTTGTGTGACCCAGAGACTTTGTGTAAACAGGGAGAATCACATTGTATTCAAATGAAATAAATTAACCTGCAGCAGTTTTTTTTTTGGTCTTGAGATCCATCCTCAGCAGAGCAGGAATGAACCGCAAACGAGAACAGCTTTCTGGCTGCACCAGCCTTGGAATGGGCCCTGTGCCTGGACCAGGAGGAGCTCTTTAGGACCACAAGGGCTGGGACTTTTGTGCTGGCCTGGGGAGATGGGATGGCAGCAGAGGCTGCAGAGCTCTCAGGATCTCCTGGAGAGGAGAGCAGGAGACACAGGGAACCTCCTTTTCCTTTGGCCAAGCACCTTCCCCCATGGGTGGGGCTGAGTCCTGTCTGCGCTCCAGGTGCTGCTGTGCCCCTCAGAGGGGCTGAGACCATGGGGCCACTGCCCAGAGCACCCTGCCCTGAGCAGTCCTGGGGGGTCAGGCCCTTGGTGCTAGAGAGAGCTCAGAGGAGGTGGGAGAGCTCAGAGGGAGCTGGGCTGGGCTGGAAAGAACTGGAGAGAGAAAACCATCTGTGTCCATCTCACCCTGTGTGACCATGCAGGGGCAAGACTCACCCCAGGGGTTTGTGGTGCAGAGCCAAGGCTTGTGGAAGGGATCAAAGACTTGAAAGTGCCCGAGAGAGGAGGCTGCTCTGTGCCCTTGGTGGCACGGACAGAGCAGGGAGGGGGCCCAGGACATTTGTCACCCCCAGCCTCTGTCCCCAGCCATGGCCAGCCCTGGCTGCTCAGCCCAGGTTTGCGGGGAAGTTTGGCCGTGCCCCAGCTCCATCCTCCTGCAGGCTCAGGGCCTGTTCCCAGCAATGGCCGGCCCTGCCCGGCCTCTCTGCTGGCCCAGAGCCCGGCAGAGCCCGGGGCAGGGCTGTGTGTGCAGGCCCACAGGTGCCAGGGCCTCTGCAGGAGCTGGGAGAGGCTGCCCAGCAGGGAGGCCATGGGGGCACAGAGCCCCAGGGCTGCTGTGGCACCATGGCACAGGGGCACCCGCAGTGCTCCTGTTCTGGGCCAGGCCTGCACAGGGGGCTGTGGGGACGTGTGAAGGGAGCAGGGCTGGGATGTCACAGGACAGGTTACAAACAGGAGCCACGAAGACATGAAGACGCTGCCAGGAGGTGACAGCAAGGCTGGCAATAGAAAAGGAATTTCTGTGCATTGTCTGGGCTGCTTCAGAACAGGGAGGGGGATTTAATACCAGCAGACCCTGATACTGATGTTGAGGGATGCAATGGCTTCTTTGCCTGAGTCTTTACTGAAAAGGTCTCTCAGGTCTCTGTGTTCAGTGAAGGGCTTCAAGGAGGAGGAAAGCATGTATTGGCAGGAACCTCACTGAGGGGACAAGGGGTTAAAAGCAGATTTGGCAAGGAAGAAAAAAAAAGAGTTGTTTTCGCTCAAAGGTGACCTTGCAGCTGAAAGATGCTAATATTCGGTGGGGGAGATTTCACATACTGTGGTTGCTTTGGGTTGTTTTCTGTCTGCTTTGAGAAGTGGAATTTCTGCAGAAGATAACAAGATGTTGTAAAAAAGACCTAAAAAGCATTTTTCACGGGCCTAGGCCTCCTGGTGAGAGGGAAGAGAGATAAGAAGCTTGGAAATTGCAAAAATACAGCCTTGTGAAGGAATGTGCCTGTGATAGGCCCTGTGATATGTTAAGGCCGGGGAACAGGCTTGGCGTGCATGCTTTTTTCCCCTGTTAAGATGGAATAAGCCTAGCAGTGTATGTGTCCCCATTTTGCTAGCGTGGCGATAGAATAAATCTACTCTTTACACTTCAGCTGTGGATTTTATATCCATCTTGGTTACCTGCATATATTCAGTTCACGCACTCATGAAATCCCAGAAGGACAAATGCCAGTGTCAGCCCCTGCAATGGCACAGGCTGGAGCTGCCTGGCTGGGAGTATCCCCGTGGGAAAGGTCTTGGCAGACAGGGAGCAGCCATGTGCCCTGGCAGCAAGGAAGGCCAGAAGCCCCCTGGGCTGTGTGACCAGGAGATTAAGGATGTGGATTATCCAGGTTACTACACCTTGGTTTTGGTTCCTCAACACAGGAAAAATGTCTGGAAGGCTGAGCAGGTTTAGTGAAGGGCCTCCGAGGTGCAGCTGGAGCACCTTGCCTGTGAGGAGGCTGAGGAAGCTGGACTTGGATTGGATCCAGCCACACCCACATTCCCTTCTGAGAAGAAGTTTAGAAAGCCAGGGGGTCCTGGGTAGGTTTTGGGGGTGTTGGGGGTCCTTTCTCCACCTTATATCTCAAAAGGGGCTTCTCTAATAAATTTTGTCTGAAGCTCCCACTCTGCCTGCAACAAGGGGAGCACTGCAGGGGGGGCACTGGGGTCACTGGGGACCAGTGATGAACACTGGGAGCACTGGGCACTCCGTCATGTCTCCCAGTTGCCTCAGTCCAGCTTCCACTTTGAGTGGGGGCTGCATGGATTCCTGTGGTTTTAGGGTACACCTACAAGCAGCAAGGGTTTGCTTGACAGCTGGCATTTATTGGGGGAGGAAAATGGAGTGGGGGGTGCTGGGGGGTAGATGCTGAGGGTCTCCAGGTGTGGGGTCATGGGGTTGCTGGCGTTGTCCAAGTGCAGAATGCTGGGTGACAAGGGTGTTGGGCATGGCCAGGTAAGGGGTGCTGGGAGTGCTGCGTGTACTGGATGTCCAGATGCTGGTGGTTCTGTGTGTTGGGGGTGCCCAGGTGCAGGGTGCTGGGAGTGCTGGGGGTGCTGAGTGGGTGCAGCTCCCATGCTCAGATGGAGATGCTGTTCTCTGTCTCCAGCGGGTTCAGGTAGTTGTATCTCAGCTCAGCCAGGTGGTTCCTCTCCTCGATCCGGTCCCGGATCTCCTCCAGCCGCCCTTGGAAGGCCCGGATGAGCCGCCGGGGTTCCGCCTCCGTGAACCGCTCCTCGGGGTACTGTCCCAGGAGTCTCTAGGGGGGACAAGGACATGGACCCTTCAGCTTCAGCCCCTTGGTACCATTGGGGGGTTCTCTGGCACCCTGGTAGCTGTGTAGCAATGGTGGCCATCCCCCAAACTTGGTGACACCAAAGGTGGTGACATCCACCCTTGTGGGCACCTCTTGCAGTTCCCCAGGCCTACAGAGCTGTTTGGGGGGGCACATGGGGACTGTGGGGCCAGACTCACCCTGTCCTTGAGTTGGGAGCTGAGGAGAATGAGGGCCACCAGGATGTTGGCAGTGGTGGCCACCTCGGGGATGGTGTCGAGGAAGTGCTGGAGGAAGGCCCGGCCCTTCTCGCAGGGTGGTGGGTGGCGCATGGAGGACGGGGCGTTGGGGACAAAGGCCCCCAGGTCATACTGCAGGGGGATAGGTCACTGCGGAGAGCATCCCCCCAAAACAGCAAGGAGATGGGTGGGGACATTCTCTAAAAACCGTGAGGGGACAGGTGGGGACATTCCCCCGAAACAGCGAGGAGACAGGTGGGGACATTCTTTGGCAGAGAGGGGGTAGATGGGGACATCTCAGCATGGCAAGGGAAGTGGAGGGGGACATCTCCTCCAGTATGAAGAGGGGATGGATGGGGACATCCTTCTGGCATGGGGACACATTGGATGGGGTTGTAGGATGAGGACATCCTTCCAACATGGAGATAGGATGGATGGAGACATCCTTCTGGCATGTAGAGAGGTGTGACACAGACATTGGTTCATTATGGGGACATCCTTCCTGCGCACAGAGGAGTGGGAGTGGGACATGTCCCCAGCACGCCTCGAGGACAGCTGGGGATATCCTTTGGGTCCCTGGCCCATGTCCCACCTGCCCATTGTTGACGGCTGCGTGCTGCGCCGAGCAGGTGAACATCACCATGGTGAGGAACTTGATGAGCTCCGCCACTGTCTGCAGTGAGGACGGAACACCTGGGTGGGGGTGGGGACAGCCAAGAGCCTCAGGGACCTGCCTGTCCCCTGCCTCCCCTGGGGACATCCTGTGGCAGCCGCAGGTGTGCTACCTGAGGAGGTCCTGCCCAGGAAGCCATTGGTGAAGATGTCCATCACCCAGGCCTGCAGCTCGGTGTCCCCGCCCACTGCTGCATCCCCATCGTAGTAGAATGTCACAATGCCGGTGACAAAGCTGCCATAGGGATGAGGTGATTGTGAGATCCTGGAGCACTCCAGGACCACCCTCCACCCCCCGAAACCAGTCTTACCTCTCAATGGCTTCCCAGAGGCTCATCCCATCATCTCGGTAGTGGTAGTTGGGGACATGGGACATGCCGCGGTGGCGGATGTCATCGGGGAGACACAGGGATGTGTAGGTCACCTGCTCCAGGCCTCGCTGCACCACCAGCAGCAGCCCCTCGTAGGTCACCCCTGAGCCCTGGGAGGAGGGCCACCCACGGGTGGGGAGGGCAGAAGGTGCCAGGCTTCAGTGTCCCCCAGTGCTCCCAGTATACCCCAGTACTCCGCACTGCTCCCAGGGTACGAGTCCTCCAAGTACACACCCAGCGCCCCCCGGTACTCCCATATACTCCCAGTGCTCTCCAGTGTCCTCCACCCCATGTTCTCTAGTGTCTCCCAGGTCTCTCATGCTTCCCAATGCCCCCTACAGTGCTCCCCAGAAATTCCAGTATACCCAGTGTTCCCAGTACACCCCAGTACTCCACATTGCTCCCAGTAGCACCCCACTACCCCCCAGTGTTTCCAGGAGACCCCAGGGCTCCCAGGAGACCCCAGTGCCCCCAGTAGAATCTGGTACCTCCAGTGCCCCCAGTAGACCCCAGCACCCCCAAGACTCCAGTGCCCTCCAGTGTCCCAGTGGACTCCAGTAGACCCCCAGTGTCCCCAGTACACCTCCATGCCTCCTAATACCCCAGAACATTCAGTGGCCCTCAGTGCTCCCAACAGGCCCCAGTGCCCCAGCAGAGCCCAGTGCTCTCAGTCCCCAGGGCTCACCTTGTCAATGAGGCCACCACGGTTGATGAGGACAGTGCGAGCCAAGGTGTTGATGTGCAGTGTGAAGTGGAAGTGGGGCATGAGGAGCTGAGGGGGGAACAAACACCTGGAAGGTGACCAGGGACCCCTCCATGGAGCTGGGGGGGCCTGTCAGGTGGGGCATAACTGCCCTTGGATCCGGCGCTGGGGGCCAGTGGGTGGCCCTGAGGGAGGACCTTACCTTGAAGAGGGGATGACAGGTGGGTAGGTGGCGCAGGGTGGCGATGGCAAAGACCTCCCCAAACAGGTGGGTCCTCAGCAGGTGGGTGAGGAGCTGGTGGCTGTAGAAGTCGGCGTTGCGCACCCAGGTCTTGGCCAACAGCCAGTCCCACTCATCATCACTTGGCAGGAAGATGGGGCTGCAGGGTCCTGGCGTTTGGCTGAGCTGCGGGACACCCACGCCATGGTCTAGGACCATTGCCACCCTCCTGATGGCAAGGTTTGGGGTGGGACATCCCTACCTGGATGGCGATGGGACGCAGGAGTCCATCAGTACCCTGGTGAAGCAGGCAGAGTGGGGCCGCTACGTATTGCTGGCGCCCGTAAATGGTGTCAGCCGGGATGTCCTCCAGCACCTTGTAGTCCACAATGAAGATCCGACCTTCTTGCAGCTCCTTGCCCAAGTCAGTGCCATCCCCCAGTGAGCCAGCAACCATCTCTGGTGTCACCGGGAATTTAAGCGGCAGTGTGGTGCAGCGCTGGATGATGATGGGGTTGTTGCCATTGAGGAACTGGGAACCGAAGAAGTCATCTTCTTGCCAGTGCTTGGCCACATACTCGGGGACTAAGGGGATGGTCAGACATCAGCACCCACTTACCCACCCTCCAGGGACATCCTGTGAAGCCGTGAGTAATGCAGGGGGAAGGGCAGGGGACAACACACGAGGCACCCACCAATATCCCTGCCCCGTGTCCGGGAGAAGATGGTGCGCATCTCATCCAGGCTGTTCCAGGAGGTGCGTCTCAGTAGGAACCCTGACAGAAAGTGGGAGGCCCCTCTACAGGGCAGAGGGGGACCTCAGCACACCCGTTCCCTTCTGACCCCTTTCCCTGCCATCACCCAGGTCCTCCGTGGCCTCAGGGCACTGCTTACTGGAAGATGAGGAAACCAGTGAAGTTGGTGGCCCTGATGCTGGAGAACTGGATGTTTGAGTCCAGCTCTAAGATGGAGTCCACGCTGAGGCAACGGGGCCAGCCCTGGGCAAAGTTCTTCCACCTGAGGAGGGGGGGAAATGGGAGCAGATGTCAGCATCACTGCTGACCAGATCACCTGGCCAAAGTAGGCCTTGTCCCCATGTCCCTGCTGTCACCGGTAAGCCTCCTGCCGTGCTGCCAGCTCCTGACGACGATGTTCCTTGAGGATCTGCAGCTTGTCATCCACCAACTTCTTCCCTAGAAGGAAGGGGGGTGTCAAAAGTCGGACCTCTGGATATCAGAGGAGAATGGGGGCAGGGTGGGTCCTACCTGAGCCCTCCCGCACCTCCACTGTGGTGACCCCCTCCAGCCACTGGTAGCAGGGGAAGCGATACAGGGTGCCGTTGGGGGCTGTCACCCGGACGTCCTTGCAGAACCAGGCGTCCTCCAAGAAGAGCCGCCACTTATGCAGGCGGATAAGAACAATAGGGCCCAAGTCCTGCCCACAGTGCACAGACAGGCTCTTCTCCTGGAGAGGAGGAAATGAATTCTGGGGGGATGGGCAGATGCCCTGTGGTGGCACCAGGGGACACCAGCAGAGAAGGGGCTCCAAGCATCCCCATCACTTGCTTCCATTGCCTCCAGGATCCTTATCCTCCGCCACCCCCTCAAAGTCCTTTTCCTCCATCCTCCCAGAACACCATTCCTCCAATCCCCCCAGGACCACTACCCACCATCCTCCCCAAATTTTTTCCTTCAGACCCTGGAACCCCTTTCCTCCATCTCCCTCAAATCCCTTCCCACCATACCCTTGTATCCCCAGGACAGTCCATGCATCCCCTCACATTCCTGGGACAGCCTGTGCCACCCCTTATGTCCCCAGGACAGCTCTACCACCCCTTGTGTCCCCATTCCCATCCCCACCTTCCCTGGCTGGAAGAAGAAGGAGACGGTGGTCTGGCGGCTCTCGCCATAGCTGCCCACCAAGGTGATGGAGATGAAGTTCTTGGTCCCAGCTTCCACCATGTCACCTGTTGCCACTGTCACCTTGTAGATGGCCATCACAAGCTTCAGTGATGTCCTGGAGATGCCTTCAGAGAAGAGTGAGGGGCTGTGGGGTGCAAACCTGCTGTTTTGGGTGATTTGGGTGTCGTAACCCCCATGGCCGTTGCATGAGCGGGTGAAGGGTCCTTCCTCCTCAGGGAGGTGTTATCAGATCACCACTACTGGCCAGCATCCAGTACATCTGATCTCAACAGATGTGGCCATGGGGACATTACCCAAGAAACGGTCCGGGGGGTGGCTGTGGGGATATTACCCAAATGATTGCCCTGGGGTTGGCCGTGGGGACATTACCCAAGTGATGGTCCTGGGAGTGCCTGTGGGGGCATTACCCAAGAAACAGTCCTGGAGATGGCCGTGGGGACATTACCCAAGCGATGACCCTAGGGGTGGCCGTAGGGACATTATCCAAGTGATGGCCTGGGGATGGCCATGGGGACATTGCCCAAGCAATGACCCTAGGGGTGGCCATGGGGACATTGCCCAAGCGATGGCCCCGGGGTGGCCGTGGGGACATTACCCAAGCAATGACCTGGGGGTGGCCGTGGGGACATAAGCGGTGGCCCTGGGGGTGACACTGGGGACATTGCCCAAGCAATGATCCTAGGGGTGGCCATGGGGACATTGCCCAAGCGATGGCCCAGGGATGGCCGTGGGGACATTGCCCAAGCGATTGCCCCGGGGGTGGCTGTGGGGACATTGCCCAAGCGATGGCCCCGGGGGGGGCGTGGGGACATTACCCAAGCAATGACCTGGGGGTGGCCGTGGGGACATAAGCGGTGGCCCTGGGGGTGACACTGGGGACATTGCCCAAGCAATGATCCTAGGGGTGGCCATGGGGACATTGCCCAAGCGATGGCCCAGGGATGGCCGTGGGGACATTGCCCAAGCGATGGCCCCGGGGGTGGCTGTGGGGACATTACCCAAGCGATGACCCTGGGGGTGGCACTGGGGACATTGCCCAAGCGATGGCCCCGGGGTGGCCGTGGGGACATTACCCAAGCGATGACCCTGGGGGTGGCCATGGGGACATTGCCCAAGCGACGGCCCCAGGGGTGGCCGTGGGGACATTGCCCAAGCAATGGCCCAGGGGTGGCTGTGGAGACATTACCCAAGCGATAGCCCGGGGTGGGGGCCGCCAGCCGAAGGAGGGGCACTCGCCGCAGGCCGGGAGCTTCTCTTGCCCCCGCCCAGGGGCTCCTCAGTCACGATCAGCTCGCGCTGCCATTGGTGGGCAGGAAGGAGCGGCGCCAATGGCGGGGCTGGGCCTGGGCTGGGGGCGGGGCTGGGCGCGGGGCGAGGCTGGGCCG
>VXAZ01000946.1:0-94674 GCA_013399875.1 Gymnorhina tibicen
GACAATGGCTGCCGGCTGCTCCACCGACCGACCGCCGCGAGACCACCGCGCCTGCGCGCAGCAGCCCGCGCCGCCCCGCCCACAGCGGGCCGCGCGGCACGACGGGAGATGTAGGCGCGGGGGGCAATGGCGGGGACCTCAGCCATCATCCCGCTCCAGGCCCCCGCCACGGGCAGGGACACCTCCCGCCAGACCAGGCTGCTCAGAGCCCCGTCCAACCTGGCCTTGGACACCGCCGGGGACGGGGTAGCCACAGCTTCCCTGGGCAGCCTGTTCGTGCTGAACTGCCTGTGACTTTTTGACTAAGACATAGCAAAACAGATGGGTAACAATTTTGCTTAACAAGTGGAGGAGAAAAGTCACACGTCCAGAGAATCCATCTGAAGTGCTGCACTCGGCAGCTCAGTTCTGCCGACAGAGGTGTGCTGCGGCCAGGCCCTTCCTACCATCTTCTCTTCGGCACACAGATTTACACTGCTTTGGATAACGCCGCAATACTCTTAATCGCTGACACCAGGGGGAAACCTTGGCTGGGGAAAAGTGGCTAGTGAAGACCCAGGCCTGTGTGGCAGAAGCAGTTTTTCCATGAATAAACAGCACACTACTGTCCTGCTTTATCAGTGTCAGATATACTCACTTTATGGACTTTTTGCAGTGTAATTAATGACAGTTTACAGTATGATGACCAAGATAAAAATTGTTCTCTGTTTCTTCAGCATAGGATAGCATGTTAAGTCTCCACTGTCCCAATGCTTAAAATATAACTACAGTTTGGTTTGCCCATTTCCCCCGCTTATCTGACAGCATCATGTCTGGATTTCCTGTTTTAACTTGGAGTAAATATCTAAGTTACATGTATGATATTGTATGTTAGATTCAGGCATCATTCAAATTTATTGCCCTCTAATTATTCTCTAGGATAGAGATAACGTATACATTCAACATCCACATAATAAACAGAATCTTTTAGGTTGGAAGTGACCCCTTTAGACAATCTGGTCTAATCCCCCAAGGTTGCCCAGGAGCATGCCCAGCCAGCTTTTTAGTATCTCTCCAGATGGAGGCTCCACAACCTCTCTGGACAACCTGACCTAGTGTTTGAGCGCCCTTAGAGTAGAAAAAAAGTGTTTTCTTGTGTTCAGATGAAATATCATGGGTTTCAGTTGTCAGCGGATGCTACTGAGAAGAGTCTGGCACCCTCCTCTTCATTCCTTCCCATCAGGTATTGATACACATTCAGCCTTCTCACATTGGCTGAACAATCCCGGCTCTCTTGGCCTCTCCTTACATGAGAGGTGCTCCAGTCTCACAGTCATCTTTGTGGTGATGTGCTGGATTTGCTTCAGTAGGTCCATGTCTCTTTTGTGGACATAACACTCCAGGTGTGGCCTCATCAGTGCTGTGTAGAGGGGCAGGATCACCTCCCTTGGCCCTCCAGTGATGCTCTGGCTAATGCAGTCCAGGATATTGATTTTTGCCACAAGGCACTTGATGTGAACTCTTACTTGGCAAGAAAATGGAGAAATGTGAGAACAGAACACAGCTAGCTGTGGTTAAAAAAGAACATTTGGGTAGCTGTAGCTGGTGCAAGTATGGCTTACAACTTTGAATACAATGTTTAGTGGTAAGGCTGCTTTACTTCTTCATTTGATTAGACAGTCCAGGACACTCAAAATGGCAATGCTGTAACTTTTTGTGCAAATTCTGTGTAGGTGGCAGAGCTGGACTATTACAGGAGCAGCAGTAGAGTCTCTGTGTGACTGTGTGCTGCTGTGTTAAGAAGCTCAGAGGCAGAAAAAAGCTCCTTAGGTGGCAGCCTTGGAATGGTATGGTTGTAATAGGGATTGTAATGAAGATAAGTCATACTAGAAGCCCAATTAAAGCTTTTTCGGTTTTATCCTGCTTCTCTTCAGCCTCTGGGATCGTGTCAGCGGGGAAGAATGTGGCTGTGTGTCTGGAACACAGCTCCGGCTGCTCCGGTAGTGCCTGAGCCAGACTGGAGTCCTGCTTTCCCTTTCTTGGTTGTGGACACTCTGCATGGGTGGTAAAAGGCATGAAATATATCATTAGGAGAATCTGCAGCATTGCCTCTTGCGTGTGGGTAGTGTTTCTGGAAGCTATCACGTGCAAAATCAACTTTAGTAATAACACTGTGTTTTAGTTGCCTCATTATTTTGCTTGCACGAAAAGATTGGTCTCTCAGCAGCACATCTGAAAGCTCACTGGGAACTGTTAGTGTCCTGACTGCACATCTACAAATGTAAACAAACACTTATCTGGAATCAGAATACTTAAAATCCACAATCTGTTTATTGCTGGGGTAAACTAACTGCTTTCTCACTTCCCTGAAGAAGAAATTTTATTTTCTCTGTCCCAGAAAGCAGAATTCTGTGGCTCAGCACCACAGATTAAAAGTTATGTCCTATTCATTAAGGAGAGAAATTCTTCATTAAAGTGACGGTGATGATGATGTTTGAATGTGCTTAACAGTAAAAGCATAAAATGCTTTCTTAACTCTGCAGATTAAGGTAGTCCTTATTTTTAGGCAAATCTGTACAATGAAAGCCACAGGGTCATACAAAAAAGCCACAGCAGCAATCAAGAAACTAGGGGACGGTGTAGGATGACAACAAAAAGTGGTCATCCTACAGCTTAACTAGTTGTAGGATGACTGCAGCACTCAGACGGGAAGGTGACAGAGTTGGGCCCAGTTCATTGCTCCGCCAGGAACCTTCCTGAGGACCCCAGGCAAGGCACCTCTGGCTGGAGACAATAACTGCTCAGTTGCCTTCTCTGCGGCACCTAACAGGTGCCAGCCATCCAGAAAGAATCCAATCCAAGACCTAAAGCTAGGTCTTGTACAGGACATTTGGGGACCAAAAATGCTAGCAAATGAGTGAGGTGCTGCTAGGAAGCACTGGTGAGAGGTGTAGGCCTGAACATCCTGCCCCTGCTCAACACACCTGCCTGCAGCTGGGAAACCAGAGCCTTCTTCCACCTGGGATCAAAAGGATCATCTTGTCTCCAAGAGGAGTGCCAACTTCTGTTTGTAACGAGGACTAACTAGGGCTCGTTCTCTCCTTTGGCTGCCAAAACATATGTTCAGACCAACAGCTATATTTTGTAAAATGGCTTATCATTTAAAATACCCGTTACTCTGGAAACTCAGGTTTGCTGTCTTCCTTAGACTGAAGATTTAGGCTCCAACCCACTAGAGTGTCTTAAACACAGTGTGAGCCTGTGGTGGTGGAGGACGAAGGCTCCTCTCATTCAAATTCTGCCACTATGGAGCAGACAGCTGAGGGAGAGCAAGTGCAAGGAGAGGCCTAGTGGCTGGGGTGCTGAGAGAGGCATGCTAGGGCCTGTTTCCTGTCCTAAGGGTCTTTATCCTGTGACTGTTTAATAGAAAATACCTAAAAAATACCTCTGTCAGGGACAGAAATGCAGCATTCGTTCTGCAAACCCATTGCCTAAACCACGAGGATATGGGCTCCTGCTTTCTCTCCTATTGCTTGAGTGCTTAATTGTTTCAGAGACAGACAGAGTGAGGGCTGAGGAGATGGTCCCTGGCACAGCCTATTAGGTTTCCTGCTGGTTAAGGTGTAGGGCTAGGAGGTGCGCATCCTGAGGAGGGATGAAGCGTTGAACTCGCGTTACTCTCCTCATGTGAAGATATTTTAGGCAATTAGGCTTTTATGGAGCAAGTGGGTGGCAAAGCCACCTTGAAACTTTGCAAAGGAAGCAGCCAGTCTTGCTGGTTTGTACTGCTCTTTTTACATGGGGTGAGATTTGTGGCCCCTGGTGATGTTGGGTGTTTGCAAGGGGGGTGCTTGGGCCTCAAAGGTGGCTGTCCCACTGGCCCAGCTGTCCAGTAGTTTCAATCTCCCACTCCAGACATGCCCCAAAGCACAAACAGAGGTGAGCAGAGGTTTAGGTGCAACAGGGAAAAGCCTAGTGAGCAATACCTCCAGACCTGAGCACCAGCTGAACAGAGACTGTTTTGGATTGCAATTGTAAATAAAGGCTTCGTATTTCTACCTTCTAGTGACATCTAGCCCTTTTTCCCCCATGTGCCTTCTTTATCTGCACAGAGGGAATAACACCACATTTCCTGCAGCAGTAATGAGAGATCATGCTTTTGCAGACAGTCTGAGGGTCAGTGTCACTGAGGCACGATGATAACTAGAGGTCCCCAATATTTTGCTTGAATGTCGGATAGGCCACCAGGATGTGAACTACTGACTAATAGAAAGGGGGTGTAAAGAGACTTGCTGAGAAGAGGTAAGACAGTGACAGGAGGTAGTGCGGTTTCTGCCAACATATTTTCATGCATGTATATCCCAGAAGTCAAAGCAGAGAACAAAACTGAGACCCCTATTTCCTGGCTGTTGCATGGTATTCAAGATGGGAAGAATCTATTTTAATATTTTATTGGTGAGATCTAGTCTATAGTAGCTCTGAGCCCTCAGAATATAGAAAAGATTATTTTTCTCCTTTAATTTTCAGTGAGTTTAAAATGCCGAGATTTAAATCTATCTGAAAATAGCCTAAGCGCGTCCCTCCCTGTACAAGATGCAATCATTCAACTTTATCCTTAGCAATGCCTGACTTCTCTACTGACTGCAGCACTTAGCACATTTTCTCAGTGCCTGCTGGGGAATGTTCTGATTACCTGTTTGCATCAGGATATGCCCTAGACTTTGTTAATCTATGTTTACTATGCTAAGACTTTCTCAGCAGCTTAGCACTAATGCAACGGATTTTAAGGGTTTGCACAGTAGCAGCTCTTTCAGTAGCCAGAGCCACCTTAAGGGTTTAATTAATTCTACAGGATTAAGGTTTTTTCGTACTTGGCTACCACAGGGGTGGAAAAAGTCTGTCCTACCTCAGTATCTGTAGTGCAAGTAATGTTGTACAAATAATCTTCTTGTTATGGTATAAAAATTACACTTGCATTCTATTTTCTTAACAAAGTCATTTTAGTTCAAGTTGTTCCTTTTCACAGCCATTACAAACCCCCAACCTCTCTATTCCTCACCCTCTCCTTTATTTCCCTGATAAAACCAGTCAGTCTGATTAATCTGGATGGAATCTCCATGGATATATGAATACTTCTTTGAAACCCAGTTCATTCAAGGTTGCAGACCAGTTCCCTTTCATTGTCTTCTGAGACTCCTGGCTCTGCTCCTGCACTCTGCTCCAAACCAGATGCTGGCAGCACCAAAGACATGCAACAGGCACAAGATAGATTTGAGAAGCTTTGGGAAATGTGGTTGACAGTCTGGCAGGCAAGACAAGACCCATGTTGTTTTGAGCACGGAAGTGTTTTCTGCCCCTGTACTGTCAGACAGTCAGGCTGAATAAGGCAGGTCATTGAGATCTCAGCAGCCAAAGATATCAACAGTCATGAACCATTCTTGGTTAATTTCTTCAAAAAGTATTATTTCAATTTCCATACCTGAAATAGTGAGTATGGGAAACTGACAGAAATGGTTTACCCCTGAATGGAAGGAGCGAGCTTGAAGTGGATTGTCCAGTTTTTCTGTTCCTGGCAGATGAAGGGGCAGTCACTGCAAATAGCTGCTTCCAGAGATGAATTTCATCAAGGCTGATGCCAGGACTTGGCTAAAGAATGGCATGTTAGCTGCAAAACCATGCGCCTAATACCAAAAGCTGTTTTCACATTTCAGCATACCAACTGCCCCAGACTGTTAGGCCACACAATTGCAAGATAAATCTTGTGCTGCCAATGAGGAAGGCGAACGTCTTGCAGCATCCTAGCGCTCCTCCGTGTGTGGGGTGGGAACGGGGAGGCTTTATCTACAGCCCAGAGGGAAAGACCACGTCACGTAAGCTCTAGCCAGTTTGTCAGAGGCTGTGCTACCCGAGAAGAAACATGCCAGTATATTTTAGGCACACCTACTGCCAGTATTTTTAACTCTATTCAAGTACTCAGAAGCATAGGCAAGGGCTTTCTGTTGCTGTTGACATCTCAACTTCACCAAAGCAGCGCTGCAGTGCCAACTTTCGCGAGGCTGGAGCCCACACATTGCCACCAATCTGTGGTGTCAGCAGGGAGCCACCTGCTTTCTGTCATAAAACCAGGAATACTTACACCTAGCTGGGGTTTTGTGCGAAACCTGGTCACACATTCCAACACTGCCACAGCTCAGTGAAAGATTTTTATGAAGAATTCTGGAATTTCCAAGCATGGACTTGCAGAGTGCTGTCACTATGATCATTTAACATAATTTAACATTCTCAGAGTGGCAGCAGACCTGGGCCCAAAGCGATAGCCCAAGGTGCAACTATGGTCTTTTCCACCCCTTTTTCAAAATAACACAGATCTTTTCTCCAGACAGTGGTCACTTAATAGCCCAACAGATATCCCCATTCTCCCCCACCTCAGTTTACTGTTTAAATAAATAAAAAAATATTAAAATATCATTGCATCTTCTGGGAGCGGGGGTACAACCTACAGAGATCTCAAATTTTTTGACAGTGCAAATGTCCTTTTTCAGCTGCAGCAAACCAAGGACAGGGTAGCTACTGTGGAAGAGGAAAGAGGGTTACCAAAACAAGGGCAATGGATATTCAGAGGCAAACTTCAATAGAGATTATCTGCTCAGGCCTCCAGTCATCCTCTCTGCTGTTTTAGCTTTCAAACAGATAACCTATGCTATGTACTTTAAAACATGGCAATGGAAATCAGCATACCGTACCTTTGAAAAGGACAGTCCCATTTGCAGCAACATAGTGACATAGCTGAAAATGAGCTTGCAAGTGGATTAAATGCTGATGTGGCAATGCTGTGATGACAATTCATACCAACCCCTCCAGGCTTCTCAGTATCATGGGTTTCAACACAGGAAACTCAGCTTCAGCTCAATTCCAGCCCTCATTAACAACACAATTATAGCTAAGTTACACAAACTGTCACCTTTGAAGACAAACTGTGATGAGTGCAGCCTGGCCTTCTCCATGTACGAAGCTAAACGGCATGTATTTGCATGCCCCCTGTAAACTCACTATCCAGCCTACAGGAGAATGCAGATCTTGGTATCTCCTGGAAAGAAGTGCGGTAGCAGACATTAGCATCCCCTCTCCAAATACAGTAGGCAGACACTGTCACACTGGGATACAACACAACATGCTGCTATGATTTTTACTGTGTCCTACCGAAGGTCAGGAATAAACCAGAAAGCTGTGCTGAACCCCAACCCACCATGTACAATACCCTCCTCAGGACTCAGATCTGCCATGGGGAAGAGAGGACAATGTTACCAAGGAGCTCCTTGTCAATCTATCCACAAATACACCATTCCTGCAGTCATTACTTTAAAATAAAATCTGCCTTTGGAACTAGAGACAGAGATATGTGCTTATACCTATAAAATACTTACTTGAAACACGTCACGAAGCAGTGATGTTATTTTGCTCCTAACCCTGTGTTTCCTAAAGTTGTGGGAGGGCAGGAAATGCACCTGTAATATGAGGTGGCTGGAAGGGATTAGCTGCTTCCCTTTGCTGATTTCTAAACACATGTGCGTGTGTTACCTTATGACTCAATAGTAAGTCCCAAAGGAGTTGTCCTGAAGGCTGGTTTCTTTTGTATGTCCAACAGAAAGACGACCTCTGGAGGAATCGATGACGTGGTATCAAACGTCAGATATTGATGTGGTATCAAAATCAGTCAGATATTCAATGCTGAGCATGGAACAGTGGACGGATTTTTTATGGATGGTTTAAGATATGGTGGTTGTTTCTACAGCTCTAGTAACTAATTCTGTGCTGGTTTTTAAGGAATAACAAGAATACTGCTTCTAAAGATAGGGGTGTATTGAGGTTTTAAAGTGGTCATAAAGCTGTGAAAATTTCAACATTATTCAGCAAGAATGAAAAGGCTATGGGGCTGAGAATATACCATTAAATGTATTGTAATTTCAATTAAAAACATAATTTTGGATTCTCCTTATCATGTTTAACCAAACAGGATTAAACAATTTTACTATACAAATGAATAAAGTCTAGAGTTGTTATCACAAGAAGTTTTTAATATGGTTTGTGACAAGCAATATCAAAGTTATCAACTCTCAAGCTTCATGTTCTGAAACCAGACAACTCTCAGCAACAAAAAAAGTTGTGCACTGATAAACATAGGAGGCGTATTGTATTTTTTAATTAAATATGAAAACATGAGCTGTGTACATTATTTTTTCCCTAGAAAACACAGCAATTTCAAAAGTTTATCATAAAATATTTTCATGAAATGAGTGAACCAGCAAACACATGCGCTTGTGTGCCTTCCCCCCTCCCAAGATAAACGTGATAAGAGAGACATATGCAAATGTAATAGTTAACAGAACAAGTGGAGTTTTGTCATCGTTTGGTTCTTTTTGGAAAGGATGGAATGTAACATTGTGCTTGACTTTCTATGTCACAACAAAAAATATTTGGTGCAATATTTTAACATTTTCTTTTTAAGTTTCAATCTGGTGGAGAAAAATACCTTTTTCTATAATAAAATATGTCTGTTCTTTTTAAAACGTAACTTTTTTTGCACAAAATAATTTTGTAAACTGTTATTTCAAGGGCAAGGTAGGTGGTGCCGTGTCAATGTCCTCCCCCCCCCCACTTAAAAATGTGATCTGTTATCTGAAGCAAAACAGGAAAACACAAAAAAGAGCGGAGCAGAGGTTGCTTTGCAAAGAGAAAATAGGCCGTGTTGGACGGGGGAGAGGGGAGGGAGCGTGTGGTGGGACAGAAAAAAGTTAAAGGTCACTTTCGCCGTAGAGCGCTGTGGAGAAGGACATGTAGTCCAGGGCACCGGGTACAGCATCACGGCCAGTGTAGGGTGCCATCCTAGCAATGCAGTATTCAGCCTGATCAGGAGGCAGTTCCCGCCGTAATTCATCCACAGTGATGTAGTTCTGCAATGAGGACAAATGATAAGGCAATCATTACTTTCAGAAAACTGACTTTCCTCTGAGGGACAACCACCCCCTGCCCCACCAGGCCAGCAGGCAACACTCAGGGACAGGAGCCCAACAATTAGACCCGTGCTGTATACCCACACAGGGAGCTCTCTGCACTTACACCCTGGGAGGACATGTGCTCCTTCCCTACTGTTTGGACAAGTAAATGGTTTTTACAGTGAAGACTGGTTTTGCAGGAGAGATGCTGGTGCAGCTAAAGAGAAGACCTGGAGGTAAGTCAGGAAAGTTGTTAGTGTAAGACCGTGCCTTCCTGTTGACAAAGGAGGTCCTGCTTCTGAAAGTAAATGGGAGGAAGCTGAAATTTAATTTGGATGCTGTCCCTCACCAGCAGGAGGTAACAGCTGCTTGTGCTGCGTGGGAGTTGCCGTTCCCTCTCTTCAGAGCAAGGAAAGGGGCTAGCCCCACTAGTTCTTGCTAGTGCACCAATGCAGGCAGCAGACAAGCAAACACGCTGTACTGCTTCCACAATTCCAGCAATAGTCCTTTCACTGCGGGCATTTTTAATAAGCAAGCGAAGCTTATGTAAATTCGTCTTCTGAAGACTCACTGCGCTGAGCTGAGCTAGCTTGGCTTCTCTCCATGCAGTAGGTAACAGTAGTTGCCTGTTTCCTAATCACTATGTTGTCTTCAGCTAACCAACTCACGGCCATTTGCATCTGTCTGAGCAATAGCTCAGGTTTCACATCATCCTTCTCTCTCCTGTGACTTCTTTATAATTTCTTTTTGCCTTTCACTTTAATGACTGGGGTATGAGGTATTTTTCTTCATAATGAAATACTAATTCATGTTACAGTCACCAGAGCACGTTAAACACTGACAAGTATATGTAACGTACTGTACAGAGTAAACAAGTTAATAAGTAATACTGCATCTCAAAGTACCTATTTATTCACTGGTTAGCTTATCTGACTAATACGGAATTTTCAGGCCTCAAAAGACAATAGAACTGGCTTCGGTCAGGTATATATCTAAAGGACAGGTATAATGGGTTTCTAGATTATGATTATGAAAAGAGTCTTAGTGAAAAATGGAAACCAGTACCGGATTGACAGGTAACTCATTACAATTTGAGAAATGGCATCCAACATTTCATGTGAGATAACTAAAACCATTAGCAAATAAAGAGATATGTTAATATTCCATGTACATATTATTGTTCAGTTACATAAAAGCTTAGTGGGCATTGTTATATAAGAAAAATAAGATTACATTTTTGATCAGCTGCTTGCAATGATGATTTAAATTCAAAAAATTAATACTTTTCATATCATCCCGAGTTTTTCTACATTCAACCAATTTCTATGATTAAAAGATGTTCCTCCTGCAGATACTGCATATCCTCAATGAAAATCTTATTGATTGTATAAAAACTGATAGTGACATGTATATTTGAGAAAGGTCATCTCAAGTTTACAGCTGTCAGTAATGAACAGTTTTCAAGACTGATCAAAAACCATCTGTTGAACTTGTTCATTTTAAAATAACAAACTGCGACCAAGCTCTTAAGTAAAATTTTAAAGCAAGAGTGGGCTGCAAAGTTCCGACTGACAGCTGAACAGGACTTTCGAGTGCCTCAGCAGGCTGCTCATTAACCCACACTTTAACCTTGCACTCCTCCAGCACCACAGAATGTTCCTGTGAAAATACCCTCCCATGGCAGAGTGCTTCCCTTGACACTTTCTCTCAGAGACAAGTGAAAAAAGAAAGCAGGAGCTAAGCAGATACAGGAAGCCAAGGTGTGGAGCCTGACCTTATCTCCAGCCAGGATCTTGAAGGAAGCCATAACCTGGTCAGCAGTATCCGTATCTGCCGTTTCCCGGGACATGAAGTCGATGAAGGCCTGGAAGGTCACTACACCCAAACGGTTCGGGTCGACGATGCTCATGATGCGGGCAAACTCTGCCTCTCCCTGGAGAGCAAGAGAGTCACGTAAGCCTGGGTATTCAGGCAGCAGGGCTACCAAAGCGAGGAGAAACCGTTCAGCAGCACATCTCATAGCTAGAAAACAATGCCAAATAGAAACCACCTCTAGGGTTTTAATCAGGATGTTCTTTTTTAGCTTGCTGTTGTGTACAAATGCTTCCCACTCATATGTCCTCTGGAATAAAACACTGCCAGCTATGCCTGAGGATAACATCCAGCTCTAGGACAATGTTCCTATTGGGGAACAATACCAGCTGACTTCAAAGGAAGACCCAAATTTCTCTATACATGTCCTAGATGTCTGTAGCAGTATTTGAAGATCTGCACTTCTCAAATCCTTTTACTTTCATTTACTTAAAGAGAACTTTTACAATTTTCTTCAGCTGACAGAACAGAAGAAATGTCTCTGGGATATTTCGTAGTATCTTACTCATCTTTAATAGGCAGGCTTTGGAAAGAAGGACTTGCATATCTGGAGTGGCCCAGGGAAATAGTCTCTACAGGGAAGATCCTACAGAGAAGTTTTGCTATGGAAGCCAAAACCTTGTAATGTAGTTTTCTGCATTTCTCTCTGCATTTAAACAAAAGGTCATCTGTTCTCATCTCTGGGACTCCTTCCTCCCCAGGTAAGGAGGAGGGGAGAGCAGAGCTGAGTCTTCTCCTGGGAACAGGCTCTCCTAACACATTTAGAACAGTATACCTTCAAGAGTAATTAAGGCACCTAATCAAACGTTACTGTCTTGGCATGCTACAGTAAAGAGTCTGTATTTATACTGGGCTGATGAGTAAGATGATTAAACTACTTTGCCTGCTATCAGGAGCAAAGACACTGAAGAGTGCACATGAATATGCTTGCACTGTGCTCTTCTTCTGCCCTTTGATGAGCATCAGTCTTTGGTGAAGCTCTTCCTATTAGCTGTCATGCCTCTCAAGGTGCCCCATGTTACTGCTCTGAATATTCAGGTATTCTCGTGACGGAAGAGCTTCGGGGAGAATGACTGGAACTTGAACTTACGTGTACAGGAAAGGAGATGTGAAACAAATGGTAGGAATGAGAGGAGCAGCATTCTGAGCATATTCAGAAGTGAGGTTGTGTATACTTCCGAATGATTTCAACTGATATTCGGGGCTGGGGGAGGTTGTGTGTGCTGTGCAGAGAGCAGGCACCAATATGAGGAAGCTTATTGTTTCTTCCACTAGTAGCAACACAGTTTGATAAATATAATTTTTATTTGAACCATCCAGGAATTAGACAATTATTTCCATTTTTTTTCCTTTAACTACAGCTGTGAGACAAGAATTTTACACGTACAACTAAGACTAGATTTAACACTGCTGGTAATTCTGGAAAGTAAAGCTGTATTTACCTTGATTCACTACACATTCTCCCTGTATTTTTGAAGGTGCCTACAGAATCACTTTGAATAGGAGTGACAGAGGGCTCTACATTACCATATTGTAACCCATGGAGATAAGGCAGGCTCGGAAATCTTCACAATCCATCATACCAGTCTTCTTCTACAGAGAATGACGCAAAGATGGAAAAAGCCAAGAGAGAAAAGGGAGACCAGTCCAGGGAGAAATGAACCCACAGGAGACATTACAAAGAGTGAGTTTTGGAGGGGAGAAGATAGAAGGAAGGATTTACAGGACAATGAAAAATAACAGAGGAAAGATAGTTTGTGAAACCATGAAGAAGCAAAGGTGGTTTTGGACATGGAATAGTTTACACACAAGAAACATATTGGTGATGAAAAAAAGGCAAGAAGATGTTAAGCAAGACAGATTGAGGAATTGACAAGAAAAGGAGTTTTAAGTGACACAGAAGTAAACAGAACAGTTTGAAGACATAAAAGGAATTCTCCCAAGACAAAAAATTAAGGAATTAAAAAGGAATAGATACCAAAGTGCATTTAGAAAGGACGTAGTATAGAAAAGTGATGTATATACAGTCAAACACAAGAACAACAATGACAGATGGATTAAGACAAACAAGAAAAGAAAGGAAAAAACTGTTATTTTTTCACAGTTTAATATCTGGCTGTGTTCACCACTAGCATTCAGTACCTGTGCATCGTTTCCAATATCGTAACCCAAGCTGATGAGACAGGCTTTGAATTCCTCAGGGCCAAGTGTGCCGGAGTGGTCCTGGTTATGCGGTGTGCCAGGCAGCAGGACATGCAGTGCCAGTGGGGTGACGGTGTGGGGCAGAAGGAAGGGAGACACAGGGGAGATCAAAGGGAGGTGAAAGGACAACAAACAGGTGCACCATGCAGTGGGTGAGAAGGGAGGAAGAGGAAGAATGACATGCAGACAGAAGGACAGGGAAGAAAAATAAAAAGTGCACAACATTAGATATCACAATGACATTTCAGCATGTGCTAAAAATGCTCTTGGAACAGTTCCTTCTCAGAGAGCTCATCCCATCTTGAGAGCATTTGAATGACAAAAACAGCTGATGCTCAGAAGCCTCAAGATCTCAATCTCCCAAGTGAATTACTTGCGTCACTGCTTGTTATCCAGTGTCAGAAGCCCTGTGTTTCACTAGTAACCCAGAGTGCAGGTGAGCAGGCAGAGGCAGTGGGAAGCATTGCCTTAATCTTATAGTCACAAGTTCCACTAAAGGAGTAGGTGAGGGCAGGTGTGTTTGGCAACACACCCAAGGAAGCTTAGCTGTCAGGGCATCCTAGGAACAGACAAAGAAAACAGCTGAAGCTCAGGGGAGCAGCGTTATGGCTGTATTTATGAGACCTGCACACAAGGTGGAGCTTTGACTGGCAAAGCTATTTCAAGTGCTCAGCTCTGCAAACACCACAGATGTACAGTGCAGCACAACACAGCTTGGCAGCTGCTCTTCCCTTGCTCATTGCCCATTCCCCCAGTGTTTGGATGTACCCACGTAATAATACACAAGCTACTACAGGAACTAAGAATCCCCATCCATTCTGCAAAATTTTAGCTCAGAACAGCCCCCAAGCACTGAAGATCCCCTGCCTGCTGCCACCACCTCTGGCCAGATCAAAGAAGCTACAGACAGGATGGTGGGGCCAATTTCAACTGACTTTCTTCAAAAAAATCCAGCTTTTAAAGTCAATGTTATGTCTTCATAAATCAAACACATGAAGGTGGGAAGCCCATGTTCTGTCTGCATTAACATTCAGACTGTTGTGAACTTCAGAAGGGGCAAATGATATGAAGGTCAAAATATAAAATCTACAGGACTTTATGGGTCCCTCTCCTAAGGAAAGAAGCCATGGTTTATTTTTCTTAGATAGCTAGAGAAGGGCTGAAATAGCCAGTGTTCAGCAATTTAAAAGCATTGCCAATCTCTGAGGACAGGCTGTCCTCAGATATAGAAGAGATAGTATAGAAGAGTGGAGAACAGATAGTCCCAAGAATTTCATAAAACAAAGTAATTATCTGCTCTCTGAAGAGGAATGGATAAAAGTCTAATTGCATAAAAAAGACTTCAAACCTTTCCAAACCTTTGCTTTACCAGGAAATTTTGCAGTTTCCTGTGAAGACATACTTCTCCCAGGCTAACAATCACTTTGCAGTCTTCACAGAAATGACTGCTCCACAGGAGTGGCATTTTTAAGAATGAAACATCTTCCGTGATCTCATTTTATCACAGTGACTGCTTGTTTGTTATTGCACTGTGCAGTCCACATGGAACCTTGTAGCTTACCAGCTGCAGTCAGCACTGACTTACCCTGTCAAAGTGGTTGAAAGAAGCCCGGAACTCATTCATCTGTTCCTGGCTGATTCCTTTGGCATCACGGGTCAGAATCTGGTTTTCCACTTCGTTGATGGTTCTAGCAATTGTTGTTAGTAACTGCTCCCAGCCCACTCGGATATGCTGGAAAAAGAGGTCAGGATAATATTGAAATTAAGAAGTCAGTCTTCCGCTTCTGAGGCCAGTGGATCACATGTGTTACTTATTGCAAATTAAATGATCCTGGTGTGCAAGGCAGTTCTGGTGTGCATTTTCTCAGAAAAGATTCCTTCTAATCTGCAGGTGTTTAAAATCTGAATTTTGACTGAAAAAAACCCATACCGAAGAGGCCAATTTCTGATCTTAAGAAAAATTTGGTCCTATTGCAAAGTTCCTTTGCCTGGCCAGAGCAACATATTGGAGGCCTTTAACACGAATGAGAAACAAACCCAGCACTTCTAGGACTTAGTTAAGCAGAAAACTCTCCTTACCAAAAAACTAAATGAAACACAGTGCTTGGAAGACACTGGTGCTTCCCTGCCTCTGCTGTTGCTTAATGGAAAGCTGGGCAGAAACCAAAAAACCAGTTTCAAAGCCTGTGTTCAGCTGGACTCATGTTGAACTCAGACTGCTCCCAAGAAACCCCACGTTATCAACAGATAGCCAGTCTCCAACTTCAAAAAAAAACTTCTGTTGGACTTTTTTCTTCTGCCAGGTAGTGGCAGCTCAAAATCATCAGCACTTCCCTTTCTAATCCCAGCTAACACAATCGGGTGGCAGGAGAAACAAAACTTGTCAATTTTTCAAACAATACTGTGGATCTCATTCAGGTTGTTTCTGTTGTCTATATTTGGAAGTACATTGGAATGGCTTGGCATGAAGTACAGTAAGGCAAAAATGAAATTCAGTGACATGTTGTTGCATGCTTGGCCATATTATCAAGCTCTCCATTTTCCTGAGAACCACAACACGTTGCCAGAACTAGATGTGCCTGACGCTAACTGGCCACAGCAGATGAACCTGTCTGATCTGTTGCCAAAACATTTACCTCCATGGTGTAGTTGGTGTGCTTGTTGTCAAAGATAAGCGCTTCCTGGATCAGCTGGTGGTCTCCTTCCAGCTGATCAATCTTTGGTTTGTAATTCACAATGCTCTTCTCGTACTGCCGCAAGTGGTTGAGCTGGTCCTCCAGGGTCCCATGCATCTCTATTGAAATGCGGCCAATCTCCTGCATTAGCAAAACCACAGGAGTTAAGACTCCACTGAAAGGACAAGCCTCAACATGCTTGACATTTATTGCAGCAATTTCACTCTCACACAGGATGATGATTCAAAAAAAAAAAAAATCTCATGGAGCAGTTACTTCAGGAGCTGAGACAGTGTCAGCAAAAAATTTAGCACAGCCCTGAACATTTTCCAAGTGAGGTGAATCACGTAAGATGTGCCTAATACGAGGATACAAAAGAAAAGGAAACTGCAGTCCATAAACTAGTAATGTACCAAGCCAGATCTTTTTCTGGTGTATTGTCTGCCACTAAGTTAGTTCCTTCATACAGACATATTTCTGTAATCGCTCTCTTCTTTCCAGCTTCTGCCATCAGTAATAGCTTCGTATTTTTACGTTCCATCAACTCCAATTACTTTAACTCAAATCTTACCTAAAGAGAGAGCTCCCTTAAAAATGTCTCCTCTGCAGATGTTTGGTATGTTAATTGTATTTATTTAGTCACGTGTATCAAGACCATTGCTGTGAAAGCAATTACACAAACTATGTCTCTGATCTAGGATTGTTAATTTGTCGCATATAAACACGAATCTTAAAATACCAATGCTCTCCATCATAAGTAATGCTTTTTTTCTGGTACTAGAGTTAGGGGAAGAAAAGTACAAGCACTTCAGTAACCAGTATTAATCTTGAGATTCTTTGTATTTTCTATTATGTTTCTCTTGTTGTAACTTGGAGAAAGAATGGCTGTGACAGTGGTCAACAGAGACCATGAATAAGAATATCAGTGAAGATCACAGAGGAAAACAGACTGTTTTAAAATTTGCAAAGCACTACCTCCATCTTGGTCTGAATCCAGGGTCCAATAACATTGGCCTGTGCACCAAACTGTTTACGAAGTCGTTCATTTTGCTGCTGGCGAGCGTGTTCTTCCATCAGGGCTTGATCCCTTCTGGGAACCAGCTGCCGCACCTACAACAAAGAGCAAGTGTGCAGTTTAGACACACAAAGGCACACGTACAGTAAATGCAGAAGTTGCCACAAGGGAGGGAGGAGTGGGTGTCTGCACTGAAAACAAGTGTTCATATGGTTTAAGTCACAGTGGGCAAGCTCATGGAATGTGAACCCTATCTGCTGTAGGATACACACAAACTCATGCCAGGCCATGGAAGACCAGAAGCAGCTTCCATTCATTATTTGGGTTTTTGGTGGCTCATGTTAACTGAGTTGCAGGATACTGTTCAGATCTTACTTTGGTGATTTTGTTTGGTAGTAAGAACCATAAGCACAACAGGTATGGACAGTAGCTGCTCTTTTAGGATTACAGCAAGGAAAGGCTACTTGGCTGCAGAGATGGAACATTTGCAGGGCTGAATGGTGAAAAAGGATACCGATTTACATGCTGTACATGCAAGTCAACTGAAGATCAAAAACCTCAACGCTTTTTTATATTTAGCAACTTCCATTTAAAATTAGCATGTGAAAGGGGGTCTGACGTGCCTTAGGCATTTATATCAAAGATGTCTTCCACTTTCCAAGCACATGGCAATTGAGCCAAAATCAAATAACAAAACCCCATTCAACTCAGGAGTAAACATGAGAGGGTAACTGCAGAGTAAATAATCAATTTCCTGGGCCCACAGTGGTTGAGCAGTGACATTGTCCTCCACTACCATGCAAGGCTGGAAAGAACTCACATGTTCCCATTTGCCATTGATCTCATGTGGGGTGATTGTAGTGTAAGGATTTGTTCCTGCCATGTTGACATGATATGTCTGGACAATCTTTGAGACTTCGTTGTGGATTCCCAGGATGGCTTGTCGCTCCTTGTCGGCATCTGGCAACGTGGCTTTGAACTGCTCATGAGCTGTGGTCAATCCCTGCAGAAGGAAGGCAACAGCAAAGGGAGGGTAAGAACACTACTTATGAAATAGCCTCTTCAGCAAACTGAAGCATATTCCTGAAGTGACTGCAAAAGCTAACATATTCCCAGCATACAAAGCAGGCTACTCTAACAGACTTTTCAGGTTCTCTCAGTATCACTAATGGGATGTTCTAAGTAGTCAAATGATGTGAAGTCTTGTTTTCCCTTTCTTTCTGTCCCATGTTGGCCAGTGACAGAGATCACATACCAAAAAAAGGTGGAATAATAATGGCTCATAATTTAGGGGGAACTATTTCTCCAACCCTGCTCAGTGACTGCTTGCCAGCCTCTTTGTGGTACTGGAATTACTATTAAAAAAGTCTCACTAGTTTAAATGTGCTATGTTTTCTTCTCCCACTAGGTACGCACTATTTCTACACCCAAAGTAACTCCAGATGAGTACTAAGAGTCACATTCAATTTCATCAGTCATTTAGAACCAGGTGAAGGTCTTCCAGCCAACTGCAAATTTGCACAGGCATCACATGCTCCTGCTGCTGGAAAACAGCTCCTTCTCCCTGACCACAAGAGGCCCTTCCTGCTCCCCGTCTCACTGCGGTGCCCAGGCCGTGCTCCAAGGACTGATGGTTGGGGTGTGCTTGCTGGTAGTTTGCAAGCCTGACAAGCCGGCTGGTCCTGGCTCATCTCCCACTGCTTCTACAGGCCTTTATGGTACTTCATCCCAGAAACCTAGAAGATCAAGTCTAGGGAGGCAAACGCAGGGAAAGAGGCAGGAAAATCAATGGGAAACAGAGGTGTGTGCAGGCATAACCAAGGGAACAGTGTGGACAGAAGAGGGAATGAAAGTAAACCATGTGACTAACTGCTCTCTCTCACAACACACACTGTTAACTACTTTCTGTAAAATTCCTTCCTTACATGGTGATTCATTACTCTTCAGCTGCTGTAGTGGCCATAGAGATGTAATACAAGTCTGGGGGCTGGGAAAGACACTGCAAACAGTCACAAGGAGATGATGGAAGTGTTTAAGTGCTGTTTAGATTTATTTTGCTTTATGAAAGACTTAACAAACCTTCATTCAGGAGGGCACGATGGACGAAACAAGCAGCACCTCAGTAACTGCCACTACTCTGCTGCTGCCCTGGCTGTCGTGTTCCCTGTAGGTCTCCCATTTGCTGCCTCACTGATGGTCACAGTTCCCGCAAAGAGCTGACTTGGATTCTTTCCACAAGCCCATCAAGCAGGAGAAATAGAAGTCCTCAGTGCAATCCAGGAAAGAGTAATTCCTGCTCTCTAAGGTCTGCAAATTACCCATCTATACCTCAAGTTGCTTTCCTAACACCCTTTCAGAAGGGGGAAAAAATGAGATACTGTCTTTGTTATCTTAGAGGAGGCAAGATAACTTTGATTTCAAATGGTAATTCAGCACCAAAGCGGACAATTCTGATTTTTCTTGTGCTCAGCACCAAAAACCAGACGGCAGCTCAACTGTCCTCATGGTACATGCTGTCACGTAAGACCAAATGACCTGGGCATGACATTCCATGTGAGAATTGACCTGCAGACCCTGTGAGCAGCACTAAGCTTTGCTCATGTGGGTTAAGAAAAATTCCACAAGACCCTAAAATGTTCTCTCAATTTTCAGGCTTCCATTAATATGGTTCTGGAGTTACTCTGAAGAATCTGCTTTCAGTTTTTGTGTCCAGCTAGGATGATGTATGCATGTTTTATACCTATTCAGATCCAGTTTTTGGAGAAAATCAAGGGAAAACATACTCATTTTTATCTCTCTTGATAATGCTCACTTAGTAGAGCAGAAGCACCAAAATCTAACCTATAAATTCATACCACTCTGAATTCATGCAACTCAGGAGACCCCGAACTTCTCACTGTCCCCACCTAACTGGTGCAAATAACTGCTCTGTACCTGGATCTCCTCAATGGTGTGAACAATGAATGTGTCCTGCAGATCCTCCATGGCCCCTTCCATCCAGTTATTGAAAGGGGCAGCTCGTTTGGCATATTCCAGGTACAACTGGTCAATTGTTTCCAGTAGTTTCTCTGTCCTCTGTGCGTGCACAAGAAGAAAAAAAAGAAAGAAAATCAGGAAAGATGGTTGGAGAAGAATAATCACATAGATACATGGGTTGTCTGAGCTGCTCCTTCCTTTCAGACCTTGGTGCTCCCAGGATGGCCTGTCATTAAAAATCTCTCTGCTGTTAGGGATTACACACTGGACAGATTTTTTTCCTCTAAGAGAAATAAAATAAATCGGAGGTCCTTTGAAATAAAACAAAACAAAGATAGTCTTTTCAGGCAGAATGAGATTACAAAACACAAAAAAAGTAAAAATAAATCAATAGCCTGAGCAAATAAATGGCACCATAATTGGGCTGGAAGAAAAGCAGCCTAAGTATACTGAAATGTAGCCCTTGTTTACAGTCCAGGATGTTCTAGGAGTTCCCAAGTGAGCTGATATTGCTTGTGCCCACTGCAGTTTGCCCCCCACAAATGCACTACCCAGAAGGTCCAACTTGTAACATATCTCACCTCCAAGGCTTCTCTACGTTTCTGGGTTAGGGCACCCAGATTATCCCACTGATCACAGATCTTCTGGCACCTGGCATTGACACTGGGAGAGTCGTAGTAGTCCAGCTCACTATAAAGGGTTGGGAAAAAAATGACAAGAAGTCAAGTAATGACCCTGTATAGAAATAAGAGAAACCCATTAGAAATCTTGATCAGTCTTGAAGACAGATTCTGACAAAGAGATCGTGGTCTCCGCAAATAAAGCAAGTTAGGGTGGTATCAGGACCTAGTTTAGGAGACACTGTATGTTATGGTACATTGAACAGCACAGAACAGGACTGCCCAAGGCCTCAACAAATACTGAGGCTGGCTACCTGATGGGAGTAACTTGCCAAAGGGGGAAGAGAGTACAGACCTTTGCTCAGACTGGAAATAAGGAGATTATGAGCGGAGCAATCTGCTCCTGTGCTCTGCTTAAGAACATTATGCAGGCTAACTAACTGTGTCTTGTACATCAGAATGCAAAGCAAAGATTTTATTAGGAACACTAAGAAACTGCTTAAGGTTGTCCTAAGAATTACATAGTACAGGTGGCAAGCAATAGCTAAATTACATAACCCAGTAAATATATTTAGGACAATCCCAGAATAACAGTGTAGGTTTCACTCCTAGACGCCTGACAAGAAGTGCTTTGCTGACGTATCTATAGGCTGACGCTCAAGGAACACAGGCTGGTGGAAGTAAGACTAGGGAAAGGAGAGCACAGGGACACGCTGAAGATTGTGGCCTTGCACTGCTCTGTGCTCCTGGTTCTGCACACGGTCAAAGAGGGAGAAACCTGCAGGGAGAGGGAGACCAGCCAATCTGGGAAGTGTCAGCCTTGAAAGAAAAACCCAGAATAAATCACTGGGATACTGAGTGACTCTGAGCCATCTGATGAGCAATTCTCTAAGCAGTAATGGAGGTTACACTCTTGCCTCCCCCAACCTTGTTTCTTCATGCCATTGTATTACCCTCCTGAGGTGTGGGGACACAGCTGTTGATGGAGTCCTCCAGTAAACTAGCCAGGAAACTGATCTGGGCTAAAAATAACTTCTTTGCTAGGTTTTTAATCCAGATCAGTTGCTTGATCTACTTTGCTGCAGAGCCAGCACTGCAGAAGAAAGAACTCCTTCTGAAAGTCTGACTTGTAACACACCTGTGCTGGACCACTACTGCTAGGGAGTAGTAGTAGTAGTAGTGCCATGACCCCAAACTCTCCTGCCATGGGTAGCTGCAGTGGCTTCCTTCACACTCTCTGCATCTCTCTGGCAGTGTGTCTCTGGGGGAGAAAAGAGCTCTGCCATAGTTTTTTAGAGCATGGCCTCTTTGCTGAAATGGAAGATGGCTTTTATAAGAACAGCAGAGCCCACTGTTCTCACACTTTAGAAGAAATAACCTCTCCCACAGCTTCCCTGTCTGAGGTTTCTGGCCTCAGTCTTCCCTGTTGCTCTTACAGCTGCAGCTGCTTTGGCTGACATGTAGCGTGTGCTTTGGAAGTGGCAGGTCAGGTAATGCTTGCTGATGAGACAGTCTCAGTTTTAATCTTACTGACACGGAGGATTGCCTTGAACCCTCCTCCTGTTCCAAGGTCAATCCTCCAGTGGACAAGAGAGCAATTCTGTAAATCTCTGTTGTTAAAGAAGATAATGATCTTGATCCAATAATCCTAATTTTTTAGAGAAAAACAGTTCTTCAGCCCAAGAGTACTGATCTTGGCCCAGACACTAAATTTAGATAGGCCAGTGTGATATATAAATCTTTTTAAAATAGGAAACAGAGTCAAAACCAAGTAGTTCAGACTTTTTTTTGCCAAGAAACATGCAGGGTTTCAAAACCTCCCTGCACTGCAGCCACTAGCTCTTTGCCTGCCTGCGATCTCTAGCAATCCTGATGAGCCCCCCATTTCTCCTGGTAACTTGTATTACTCCAGGAGAAGGAGTGGAGGCAAAGGTTTCCATGCTGGAGGGGAACAGAGAAAGAGATGATCTGCTGCGAGGATGCCCCGTAGCAAGTGCTGAACAGAGTGCACACAGTGCAGTACTCCTGGGGGAAAGAATGAGGCCATGAGGGGCTGAAGCAGCTTTTTTCCTCCTAGAATAAGGAGGACTTTTTTTTTTTTATGAAAGAGAGCAAACTGAGACCCTCCTATCCTCTCCTCTTTCCTTCTGTTCCTGGAGAAGTATGATAGCGTTACAACTCTGAAACAGCAGGTGCCAGCAGCAGGTCAGACTCTTTAGGAAAGGGTTCACGGCAGCATGATGAACTGCAAGAGGATGGAAACTTGGCTTAAGAATATAATTCTGCCTCCTCCTCAACAGCACCCACAACTCATCCGTTTTCTAGCCTGCTTTTTTGGTGTATCCGGACACTGGATAGCAGTATCCTAGATACTGTTTGGAAACACTGGGAATTCCCAGCATTTTTGTATGAGGATGGATTTTTTGCTCTCCAGAGGGCAGAGGGCGAAGCTCACTAAGCCTCTGTGGCCCAAGGATGGGACGTGCGCTGGGGTGCCGTACTTGAGCTCTTGTGCAATAGCAGCAATCTGTTCCACGCGGTCCTGGTGTGCAGCCAGGTCACTCTCAAAGGCCTCATGTTTCTTCAGCAGGGCCTTTATCTCCGAGAGGGTTGCAGTTTCGTAATCCTTCTGCTGCAGCATTGCTTCCTTACCTGGGGAGGGAGCCAGAGGACAGAAGAATGAAGGACAGGACCCAGGGTGGCCAAAGACAGCACCCGCCACCCAGGCACCCTCGAGGGCCCTCTAAAGGGCATCGGCCCCACTCCAGTCGCCCTGCCCGAGGCTTGTCCCCATGCCTGCTGGCCCACAGAAGCACAATACTCACTTTCAAACCACAAAGCGTGAGTTTGCCATTAACAACACAGAAGGGCACATAATGCAGCTTAAGCCAGCACTGTCACAGTTTATACTGGACTCATCTCAGTATGTGCAAAATGGGCTATGCTGATCCTGTAAAAGCCAATGGTAGCATTTACAGTATAGGAACTTCTCCTTTGCTCTGTAGCTACTCTCTTCTAGCCAAAGTTCTCACTTTGCCACAGTTAGGTAATGCCAATGTTGACTGCAGAACACAGATCAAGCTTGTTTTCATACATTATTTTCTAATAAAATAAGAAAAAATCTAGCCTTCTCAAGAGGAAATTGTCATAGAAGGACCCATGCACAATCCATCTCTTCCTCCCTACATAACAGTCAGCACTGTGTCAGGCAATAGGAAGCATGTAGGTTGGCATTACCATCTGTCCAGGACTCATGAATGGATGCCTTCTGCCGGAACTTCTCTGCCAGGTGATCCAGTCTCTCTAGCCTCCGGATCTCATTCAATAACCACTCCTCGTAGCCCTTCTCAGCCTGCTCTAGGCCACCCCAGGCATTGTTTATATCCTAGAGACAGGAACATGAGAAGGAAAGGCAGGTTAGAAGGTGGAGGGAAGATATTCACCAGCATTAGTCTCACTGAGCTACATGGCTCCAACTGATTGGAGGGAGTGAGCATGGGCTTTTCACCTCACAGGGTTCTGCAGACAAGTCAGGGAAACAAGCAGGACTAGAAGTGCCAGGATATAACTGTCTGCAGAAAAAAGCCTCTCTAAACACTTCTAGAGTTTTAAAGCTCCCCTATATGAAACTTTAATAAAACTCAATAGTTTCTGAATCAGAAAGAACAAAAGGCACCCAGACACCTCCTCATAAAGACATGCAATTTGGGAAGAGCCTCAGAGTCTGATTTAGACACAAGAAAGCAAAGATCACTTGATCCTCTCCTATCATGGCCTCCCTGATCTGTATCTTGCAGGGTTCTTCCCACAGAGTATGTCACTATGAAGGTGGGCATTCTCTGCCCATCCATGGGCAGAAAGGGAGTCTTGTTTTTTAGGCATGGTTGGGGTACACAGAAGCAGTTAGCCCCACTCACCGAGACCATTTTCCCTTCTGAGGGCATGAAGGCTGGCCTATTGCTGAGCCGCAGCTTGGTCTGCAAGGTGTTGAAATTGATCTCAAGTTGGCACTTCTCTTGGACCTTGGGGGGCTTGTGCAGGCGGCGGTAGTCCCGGAAGTCCTCCAGTTTCTGCTGCATGGCTTGCATGGTGTTCTCTGGGGCCCGGTTCTCCAGCCAGGGGATGGTGCGACGAATCCACTCCAGCAGCTGGAAGGAGCAATGACAAGAGGCCTTGATCTGAAAACTGTGTTACAACTGCAGGTGTTGCTCTGATTTCATAAGGGACCATTTACTTTTACGTTTGCTGTCAGAAAAATTCTGCCACCAGCAGCGCTCGTAAAGAAAAGTTTGCCAGCTTTTTTGGAAGTACTTTTTTTTTAATGAGCAGCACATTCCCTACCACGCTAAGCAGTACTGCTTGTTGCAGCAGTGCCAATCCAACATGCTTAAGGCACAGCTTTTGCAAAACCAGGACCAAAACCATGTCCTCAGATTATGTTAAAGCCTTAAGAATTTTGCTGGACTGCTGCATAACTAAAGGATGCTGTAAGTCATATTGTCTCCAGAAGAATCTGACAGTAGAAATCAAGTTCTTGCCTTTAGTTACACTTTTCCCACTCTAGCTTCCTCAAAATCAGTGCAGCTCTTTGAATATACCTTTGTGTATATATAAATATATGAATAGATAAACCTATATATAAATAGGTTATAGGTTCATATATATAAATATATGAATATATAAACCTATCTGGAGAGCTGCAAAATGCTAATGCAATGGGCAGTTCACAGTGTGAGTGGAGTAGTGCCCTATGCTTTTCAGATCAGGCTGCAACCAGGCTTATGGGTTATGTTTGCTCTTCTGTTGTCCATCTTCTCCTTACTTATCTACCACAAACATACTCCAGTCCACATTTGGTCTCTTTTGTAGTTTCTGTGCTGTCAGTCTGTAAGCCTTCTCAGTTAACAAAAGCAGCCTCCAGTTTGTATCTGACACAGACTCTTTCCATTAGCAGCAAAAGCGTATTTCTTTCCTCGATTATCTCTAACTTTTATTCTCTGATCCTGACTTCCAGAGTATACTAGCATACCAGCTGTATGAAAGATGTAATGAACTTGTATAGTCCTGACGAATGCAAGTTAAGCCAGCTTGACTTTTTCTTCAATTTTAGCATTTCTGGGTTGGCTCCTAATAAACTGAGAAATTCAAATTCTGAGAAATTCAGCTTCTCTGTGGAAGCTTTCTGTTTTAAAGTAGATTGCTCTTGTCTTTAAGGTAAGTTCGGTCTGTAATTTGAAGAGGAAAAAATAATTTCCCTGGGAAAATAGTAGTGGGTCAATAGCACTCCCCAAGATTACTTATCAGCATTAAATGCAATTTTTTTCTGCATGCCACCACTCAGAAACCAACACCTACATCACTGGCCAGTTTTTCATAGTCTTCCATGAGCTGTTCATTTTCTTGGTTGACTGCCAGCACCTTGCAGATACGATTTGCTGCTGTCTCCGCCTGACAAAGAGAAGAAAAACAGAAGAAGGGAAAAGTGTGAAAAAACCCCAAACCAAAACTTGCAGTTTAGCTTCCTGCTACATGCCTGAAGGTCAAATGTCCTACCCTTAGCTCTAGCAAGCTGCCTGCACTTTGAAACATCTGTCCCGACCTCTGTGCCTTCCATCTGGCCTTCTGTAACGATTTATTTTTTCCCTTCTCAGGTGAATATGTTCCTTCAGAGATTCTCAGCTGTACTGATTCTACCTTATATGTTGTGGGACAACCAATGTTTCTATGCTTTTTCTGGAGCTGCTTCTGTAAGAGGGCCTTGTGGTTTGATTCCTACCAGAGGGATGCTGGCTACCTCTTCGCACAGACAGGGAGTTTCTGCTGCCACCTCCACTCCCCATACCAGCATTCTGAGCTGGAACAGCAGTTAACAGAGAGATGTCAAGCTGATGAGACTGTCTCCATACTTTTACCCTAGGAAAGAACTACCCAAACAGAGTTAATCCATACACTGGACTTACAGGAAAATTTCTAATTTTGTTTGGAAGATAAAATGGTAGATACTTAACCTTAAATTAAATTAAATTAAATCTTAACCTTAAATTAAATTAAATTAAATCTTAACCTTAAATTCTGCCCAGCAGAACTGTCTTCCAATTTTCCCTGTATTTCTGGCACTGATTACAGGGCCACCTCCTTGGTGGAGCATACACCCACCATGTATTCAGGGTCTCATGATCCAGCTGAGAAGAGGATCTCTTTCCCCCCACCTTTCCAGGGAATCTTTCTGCTTACTCTTCCAAAACAAGTCTCACAATAAACACAGATCCTACTGTTACTATTTAGGTTTGGAGGTTTTTTTTCTTTCTTTCTTTCCTTTCTTTTCTTTCATTGTGAGACCAAAACCTGGTTCTCTGCAGAGAGCCAAACATGTTAAAACATGTATTTGGAAAGTAAGGATCAGAAAAATCCCAGCTATGAACTCGGAAGCAGTCAGTCTGGTCTGGAGTGCCATGCATGTGTTTGGCATGGGGGACAAACGAGCAGGCTGATCCTTGCACAGAATGTATCTGTGGGTTATCAGCTCCCTTTATCATTACCATGGTGTGTGCCATGCCACAACATCTGAGGATGTGGCAGGGGATTGCTCAGACCCCTCTTACCACAGTACAGCTGTGACCCTGGTGCCTGGGGAAGGTGCTAGAGGTACCCACAGGCCCTGCTGGGAGAAGTCCTCCTTACAGAGGCTAAGTGCAAATAAGGAGGAGAGGGTACATGCCAACACTACAACAAACCAACTGTCAACGGTGTGTCCTGCCTTAAAACTACATTTGGGACTGATGCCAAAATAAGTTTTGCTGAGTTTATAGCTGGTAAGTTTCAACCTTTTTCTATTTTTAAAAGACCTTTTATTATCTGTTTATTCAATGTTCAAGGATATTTGAGAAAAAACCTCTAATTTTTACAGCTGATGTGAAGCAGCGAGAATAGCAATAAAGTCATAGGTTGTACAGTGATGTATGGATTGCTACGGTCCCTGGGGACATGGCAATCTTACTCATTTGTAGAATCAAATGAAGCTGTTAAACACCTATTCAGTTATCTGCCCCTTCACTAAAGTGGACCAGCTATGAGATACACAGATTATCAGCTAATATAGAATACATCAGAGAGACCTGTACAGGAAAAGGAGCAGTTTCACTTAAAAAGAAATCTGCAAAAAGTGTAAACAATGGTTACATTTAAGAAAGCTTGTACTTTGACCTTTTTTTAACTGAAGTTTGTACTCTAATGGAGTGTTTTTGATATACAGAGAAAACTATAGACATGGAACCAAACAGCACGTCAAAAAAACATTGCTAGACCCCTACCATGATATGCCTAGTGACTGCAGGGAACTGGCGGTACCAAGTGTTTATCTCAATCACTCCAGGAGAGGTGTTCATTGCACACTCTTAACTTTCTTATTTTTACACCCCATGAGCTCACTGCAGCAGCAGCCAGCTGTGCAGGCAGGACCCCATTCCACTGAGGCTTATTTACATGTATCTGATGATAGACTTTCTGCAGCTGCCCAAGTTTAAATATGTGTGTATATATGCATGTTGAACAACTGTCCAAACAAAAAGACCCTAAGAATGTCAGCAGTTACGACATTATTTGTATTATCCTAATGGCAGAAGCTTAGAGGCTTTCTTTCCCCCACCAGTACTTGCCTCCCAGTGATTCTTGCCTTGGAACTGCTACTGCTCTATGCAACAGTGTGCTGTTGCTGCAGCCACAGGAAAGGCTCTGTGGCCACAATCACCATTAATCACGAGCAACATGTTTCACTGTACTCTGAGCAAGGTAGGACAAAAAGATCCCAGTGCTTTCAGGCAACCTTCACAAATACCCCACACACTACTGCTAATGAGCTGATCCATGGTGATGGCAACCTCAAAACTAAAGTGAAACACTTTTAGGTAAAAGAAGAGTGGCACACTAAGATGTTTACGTGAGGCCAAGGCAGCTCCCCCTACACCTTCATTAGTTCAGTGGAAAAAGCTATTTTGGCTTCCCCACACTGCTAAAGGCAACAGTGCATTTAGGACGCTCACGCTGGCTCCAAACAAGCCAAGATGCCCACAAGGCACAGGGCAGCTGCAGAATCCTGGGGTCTGGAAGCTGCATAGCTGTATTCTCAGAGAACCTGTGTGAGCTCATCAGCTTCAGCGCAGCATCGTGCTGATGCATTGTACTGCTTGCACTCACGAGTGTTGGGGAGGACAAGCCCAGGACATTCTGCAGGATACCATGCTGTTGTGTCTATGCACATGCTCTCTGGTGGAATCAAAATGAAAAACTGAATGGCAGCAATTTATCTGCCTTTTGTCTTTTCTGTACTTCTCAATCATAACGTGAACTGCTTAGGATAGGAGTAGAGTTTGCAGTCTCTCTAGTTCATGGATCTAAGTCTGTCTGCTGAGGAGGATCGTGAAGGAAGGCATTCCCACAGTGCACTACGTAGGGATGCCTGCCTGTTGCTGTCCTCTAGCCTCAGGGGAAGATGCCTGCCTGCTGCTGTCCTCTGGCCTCAGAGGACCACTCCAAAATACTGTACACCAAACACAATCTCTTAATAAAACAGTAAAACATTAGTTAGAAATTTCCACAAGTTTACAAAATATTAAGCCAACCAGTAATTGCATGCATTTAGTGTGAAAGTCAGAAGCAGTTAGAAAACAAGCAAACCAACCAAAGCAAGTATACCTACAAATACATATATAAAAAAATGGCATAGAGAAAAAGCAGCCATCTACACACACATCAGGCTGGGGACCCTGTACCTTCAAAGGCTCAGTATAAGAGAGTGAAAGAAGCAGAAAGCGGCTCATGGTACTCTCCCTTCAGGCCTGGTGGCAGTAATGAGAAATCTGGATGAAAAATTGAGCGGTATCACAGTAAGTCACCTAACTCTGCATGAACACAGTAACATCGGGGCAGGGGCTTGTACTCAGTAATCACTTTGCATTTGCCTGCAGGTTTGAATCTGTGTTACTTAGCAGCTGGCTAATGTATGACTAGGGCAGCTCCAAAAAGGAGCTGTGCCCCTCCTGCCAGGGCACAGTTGAGTTGCTGGCCCACCAGGACTGCTAAAAAATGAACAAACTCTTACATCTTCCCTGTAAACCAGGTGGACTACATGGGATTGAAACTTTAATAACTAAGAAACTTCATCTCTAGTTTTTGCCTCAGCTACTTGGTTCAGGTCCTGAGGCAAGTAAAAGACTGTTTTCAGTTATCCCAGGAGACTTAGCATCCACCTAAATTACTGATCAGAGCATGGAACCTGCTGAGCAGGTTTCCAAATCATGGAATGAGTGCAGAGAGAAAAGGAAGAGATTGGCAAGCTGCATGGCTGTTTCTGCAGCAGGCTACAACCCTCCTCGTATTGTGGTTTGATGTTTCCTCATCTGGAGTTCCTCAGGTTAAGCAGACAGCATGGAGCAGTCCCTCAGGGGCACCTGGCAAACAGCAGGCCTTGTCATCAGGCTGGCATGACTTCTGAAACTACAGTCTTCCTGGGCAAGTATTAGCTGGCTGGAGCTTGCAGACTGGTCTTGAGTGTTTTGAACAAAAAAACACAGGATCACAAAGCAGGATCCTAGCAGGAAAGTCATGACTACACAAATTATGCCAAATGGGCAAGTCTACTGCACTGCTGTGGACACATTCCCAGTTCCTTGGAAACAAGACATTATCACGTAATTTATATGAAACTGGGCAGAGAACAAAAAGCTTGAACTAAAGAGCTGCTCCCTGGAAACTACTTGCTTGCATTTGCCCTCTGAAAGCCAGCATCAGCATGGTAACTGAATCAATGCTGGGACCATCAGCACTGCTTTGCACAAAAGAGATGGAATCTTCCTGGAGTCAGATTAGCCCTCGAGATGGGCAACACAAGGATTGTGTCTCAAACAGAAAAGGCCTAATGAGAGAAAGAAGTTGTGGCTGGGGGAAACAATGAGATTTTAATTCTGTTTGTAACATGAACAATGTAGTCTTGGATTTTGGATTTTACTGTTCTCAAGCCTACAATTTGAAATTAGCAGTAATCTTATGGAAGGGCTGCAGCCCAGGCAGGTTATGACATGGGAGAAAAGAATGGACCTTTTTCCCTTATTCAAAGGATTCAAAGGAGATCTGCAACTATTTAGTTCCAAATGTCCTGATGTCAGGCAAAGAGACTTTGGAGTAAAGAGGAAGCAGAGGAAGAAGGAAGGCCTGAAGCTATGGAAATGGGCAAGGCAGAGGAAAGAGAAGTAAAACATATAGGTGGTTTGGGAAACAGAGGAGAATGACAAGGGAGAAACGAGGAATGGAAAAATCTTGTGAGTTTGGGAAAGCTGAAGATCTGGTAGAAATGAACTTTGTGGCTGGAGCACAAAAGTGCTATGTAACCAGCTCACAGATGATTCAGCCTAGGAAAAGACCCAGTGGAGGCTGAGTGTGGAAGGCAGGATGGCAGCCCAAGCGGGACAGGCTGGGATTTCCCAGAGTGGGCGGATTGGACTGCGGTACTTATGGAGGAGCACTGCCCGGCCAGGACAATGCCCAAGAGTTACTGAAAGGGTACTGCCTCTGTCAGAGCAGACATCCATTCATCTTTCAATGCCACCTTTACCAAATGCTTTCTCCTCTGCTGCGGTGTGAGACTGAAGGGAAGGAGTAGCTCAAGTCTGTCCAAAAGGACATTTACATCACTTCTCCAGCAAGACTATAGATGTCATATCCAAATGCATCACTGGATGCATTGGGCTTCCCTGCCCTGGGGCGGACTGGAGTCTGGCATTCCTCACTGGAGAGGACAGGTGGGCAGGGCGGGGTGAGGGGAGGGGTTGTTAGCAGTAAAGTCTCACCTTCTGCGCCCCTGAGAAGGCGTGGTAGTAACATGAGACATAGGTCATTATGGCCTTCTCATCCGGCCTTAGCGTGCCTATAATATCTGTGCAGAGAAGGAAAAGAGGTTGAAAGGATAAAGTAAGAAGCAGCACATAGGATAAAACAAAACAATCATGGGTGGCGTGAGAGAGGGGGAGAAAACTTCCCATCATGCATTGCAGGACAGGCCAAACAGATTTCCATGCGGAGAGCTGGGAATTCGGATCAGAAGGTGGCTAGCAGCGTTGGCTTGTGGCTCAAAGCGGCACCCCTCCCTACCCCCCAATCCAGGGGGATCCTGAGAGGAGGATCTGGGCTCTGCACCTTCACAGCTGCAGTCTGGGGGCCTGGCCCAAGGATGCAAACAAGTTGTTTGGAGATCTGAACGCCCGCGCTCGAGGCCCTTCATACGCCGAGGAGCTGGAGATCAGAGCCTTCCTACGCAGTGCACTTCCTACACAGGATCTGCTCTGCTGCAACGCGCACTGCCTGTTCCTCAGGCACTGAAGTACAGGCGGCTGCTTGGTTTTGGCAAGAGATGTGTACAAGGTTTCACCCACAAAATGTTTTCCTGAAGTGACTCCATTACCAACAGGAAAATGGCTAAGCCAGAAGTAGCAAGGACTCAACTGCCTGATTTCCAACACAGATGAGAAAAGAGGGGAAAAAAAAGATACAAATGAACAAAACCAGGCATCTCTGTCATGATAAACAATGCTCTGTTTGCAAAACCACCATGGATGTACTTGTTAGACATGCTTTGTAAGCCCCAGGTGAACTGAGACTGAATTTGTGGCACAACTTGAGAAAGCAGCAGGTTCAGACCTTAAAGCAAGGGTGCTGGAACCTGCACCATACATAAGGCAAAAGAAAGCTTTGGCCATTCATTAAACCCTTCATAAAACCTCAGTCAGCTCTGTTTCTCCATCTTTGGAAAAGGCAAAAAAAAAGTGAATAGGTATCTGTATTATTTCCCATGGGGGCAGGCTCCAGTTTCCTGCTGGGCAGAGCATCTATGTGGTGGTCTTTACTTTTTGTGAGAGCAAGCATCCTAGCTCAGATTTACCAGGAACAGGAGGTACAGGTTCTTGGCCAGCAGGACAGCAGTTTGTAAGGCAAATGGAGAAGGCAGAGCCCCCTGCTCCCCTAAATTTACGTGTGTGCCAAAGTGTGGCATACCTAAGTGCCACTGGAAGTACTGCTGACTATAGGGAAGTGGAATTCCTGGCTCCCTTGCCCCATGTATTGTATCTGGGGCACCACTTTGAACCAACAGCCAACTCTACCAAGAACATAATCATAAAGATGCCCGTAGCTAGAGAGGAGAGAGAGAAAGAAAAAAAGGTTTGGACATTAGCAACGGCACCAGGTGTGCTCTGTGGAGGGAGCTTGGGATCCTGCGATACCTTCTGGGCTCCTGAGAAGGCGTGGTAGAAGCTAGAAACATAGGTCATGATGGCCTTCTCGTCAGGACGGGCAGTTCCAACAATGTCTGTCAAAAAAAACCTCACGTTAAGACATAATCAACTGATGGGAGGAAAGCAAAGGAGACGAAGAACCACAACTGTCCAGGAGGCCTGCTCGGTGTGTGCTTGTCATAGTGATTCCACAGGGCTTCCCAGCATTCCCCAGAAGATGTGTTTCAGAACCCAGGATCACCCTTCTGGTTCCCCTCCCTCATCATAAAATTTCCTCCAGAGTCCGGCCAGGCTAACGCAGCCATATGTCAGCATGTCTTGTGTCACAGCACTTCCCTGTCCTGAGAATATTACTGTGATTGGTGGATTGAATCAAACCAAACTGGCAGCAGGCTGACAAGACTTTTATAGCCATACTACACTGCAAATTCCTCCATGCAGTTCTGTTCTTCCGGAAAGATATTTTCTCCCTTCTTTTCCATGCCTCCCTCCTCCATTTCAATACAATGATGGCTTGAATTTCAAGACGCCCTTTCATTAGTTTCAGGGGAAACTCAACACCTCCAGAGATCAGAATTAATGGTGTGGAGGAATGCACAATAGCTCAACTCCATGAGGGAGGAGAGAGATCAGTAGAGAGCAATGAGAGTTCCTGCCAAGGGCACTCTTCATCACTGCTACTTTTGCTGAAATCTGAAGCTAAATCCGCTTATTTTGGAGGTGTCTGTATTTCCTACAGACTGGTAGGAAACATTTGAATCTACTCTGGAAACCTCATGATTTTTTTTTTACCTCAGCATGATGAATGCAGGGAAAGCAAAACTCATCTGTGGGGATGGGAAATACTACCTAGGAATACGAACATCCTAGTTGCTGAAATAGAGGTTCACTGGGTTTGGCTGTCCTATTCCCACCTTTCCTCTTTGCTCCTCTCACTCCTTTATTTAACTAAGATCTTTAACTGCTTCTCCTGCCCAACCCAAGCCTGAAATACAGCTTCTACCATTGAAACCAGCTGGCTTTAGGCAAACAGCCAACAACCAGTGAACTATTTCAAGGCTGTTGTTTGTACTCCAGAGTTAGTCTTCAAAATCTATTGCCAACTGGTCCTGACAAGGCTCTGAAAAGTAATCCTTGCTGTCCCAGTGGCCTCAGGGAAGCAGTCATAATCAGCAGCAAAAGTATCTCTGAGCAACATGGAACTCTGCCTTGTCTCCAGACCCAGTCAGTGAAGGATCTTCAGGCCAAACACTTCTGAGCAGTCAAGAAAAAGCAGTTTATAATAATTATAATGTCATGCCCTCAAAAGGAAGAACACCAGCAATGTCAGAAAGACCACAGCAAAAAAACCCTGGAGCAAAAGGAACACAGTCCCACACCATACACTAACTCAGTATTCGGCCTGATAATTGAAAGGGAACACTTCAGTCAGCAGATGACAGGTGTTACTCATTTCTGCCTCATGTGTCAACCCCAAGCTAAGATCTCCACGCTAGACTCAAAAGACTGAAGGACAGAGGAGGAAGAGGGAAGCAGAACATGTGACTCATTATTCTATTTTAACTTTTTCCCTATACATTTACTACACAGTCATGCAGGGAACATTCAGAGGTTACTGAAATCTTGTACAAAAGAAGTCCACCTAAAAGAAGTGGAAAATTTCTTGAGAAAAAGCAAGTTAAAAGCTGTTGGATTCTACTTTACCTTCGGCATCCAGCATCTTCGGAATATCCAGATATTTCTCAGCCACATCAAAAGCTGTGTTTAGATTAGTGAGAGGATCATCCTGGGAAAGAAACAGAGGAAGAGCATCAGCATCAAATTTAACACAGTACACAGCATTTCCCTCAGAAAGAGCTTGGTTTGGTTCAGGTAACTGTGCTGTCCTGACAAAATTGTGTGTGAAGCCTGATGTATCAGGATGAAATAATTAGCTTCCTTTTGAAAGAAGAGCCTGGGGACTCATGGTATGATAATTAACATATAGTCCGTGCACTTGCAATAAAAAAGGAATAATGCATTTTGTCTTGAACCTAGTTTAAACTAAAATTAGCTTCATGTCATACTGATGGTAAATGATGAGACCACATCTCACATTTACATCTCATGCTGTATTAGGTTTGCAACTTCCATTTTAAAGAACTGCAGAGCTGTGTATCTGTTAGAACATCTAAGCAATTCTAAAATAGTAACAACATCTGTAACGGGTGCTGTCCTTAGCTAGCGTACAGTTTGTTGAACACCAGTTGAGTGGGAGGAAGAGAAATGTTTCAACAAATCCCTACAAAATAAATACATATAAGAGTACCCAGTCTGCCTTGAGTATTGCTTTTCCTCCTGCACAGGTCTTGTAATTTCCTTAGTACATTTCTATTCCTCTCTATATAAATTTTCTGTAGATTTTAAAGAGCCACCCGAGAAAACATGAAATACAAATGTCATTGAAAATGAAAGACTCTCTGCAAATCGTGTCCAGCATTCAAAAATAATAATCAGCAACAAGACACCTGCCAACCTGTATAAGATTCTCATACCAGCTTGTTCCTATATTCCTGTACAACCATGATCCTTCATTATTGTGAAAGATCAATCCACTTAATGGGTGACAAATTACATTTGTATTATCAGTTTCTACTGTTGAGACATGCGGCTTCTACTGGATGAAAGGTTGTGCAAAAACTGCTAGTCTTTAGCCATCTTGTTGGGTGTCTTTTGGGAGGGAGGAAACATAGGGTGGTACTCTACATACTGTCATTTGTGCCACTCAGACTGAGACCCACATAAAAAACTAGGAAATAGGGAGTAAAATTATTTTACCTTCTTTCTAGAGTGGCATCCATGTTCTGTTTATTTTCTATGTGAATCATGTGCCTTTGCTTATTGCACTGAGTTGGAAGATTAAGCTGTGCCTGAATTCTAATCAACAGGCAGTTTCCTTTGAACCCACCCAGCAGGAAAGATGAAGCTAGGCAGGCTTGGGCAGACAAGGTACAGGCATGAATAAAACTTCCTTTATGGCACTGGTCATTATGTAGCCCTCAGATTACAGCCCTCATGAACTAGGAAATTGAGCTGCTCTGAAAAGCAGTTTCCTGCAGCATTTCCCTAGGAATCAATGCATGTATTAGGCTGGCATCCAGTATCAGCAATATATTCCTTTGGGTCCATGTCTCTAGCAGACAGCAGTGTTTCACCTATCAAAGTAAATCACACACAACGGCCATTAAAACAGAGAGTGATCTGTATTTAGTCCAGTGGATCAATATTAAGCAAGGAAATGTTGCAATGCTGTGATGAAGCCAGCAGCTGTCACATACAGTATGACATAGTGTCATAGTGTATGACCCCATATTCCTATATAATACACTTTCAATGGTGACTACATCAGATATATCCACATCCACCTCTTCAGAGTTGAGCAGTGGACCAGGCAGCGGATTTGTACTATTCTCCAGACACAAGGAATCATCATAAGCCGTGGAATTAGAGGAACCACTTCAATTTCAACCTACTTGTCTTCTGTGCCTGCTGCAGAGAAACCTCTATGAACCCATAGTGTAACCAAAAGCCTTACTTGAGGAGGTGAGACTAGCTGGTTCACTGAGTGTAGACATGGCCCTAGCTTCATTTTGGAAGAAAAAATAACAGATTTTCTTTCACTCAAGTGCAGGAGCATCCAGAAATGCCAAGTGGCAGCTCCCTTGCCAGTCTTCCCCTAGCCCGTGCCATTTTCTATTTCTGTAGGAATGCCACCACTGTGTAGCAAATCTCACCCTATGCTGACCGTGATCATCATGGTTGTTAACACCCTGATAGAGTGTTTAGCATTAACACACACCCTTCCTTAGCACAGACCCATCTGAACAAGCTGCATCAAGATCTGTCAGCCTCTCCTGGAGGAAAGGGAGGAGCAAATCTCTCACTGTAGATAGCTTTCCTATCAGTTTGCAAGTAACAACATCAGGAGCACTGTTGCCAAAGGTTAAAAAGAAATTTTTGGCTGAAAGCTGGGAGAGGTTTCCTGACGGGAAAACCTACTGGGCTTGGGCAGTCCCAACGGAAGGGCTGGAAGTTTTAACATGCGAAACTGGAGACTCACCTAGATAAAGCCAGCAGATTTCTACTTCAAATGCAAGAAAGATGTGTGATCACATATCTCTCAGGGAATGAAACTAAAGATAGCACTACTGAAAGCAAGCTACCTAAGTCCAAGATTAGCCTTGAGAAGAGCAGAGAGCTACACTTGAGCAAGACTGTTCCCTGTAGGAAAAGCTTCACGCCTCAAGGACACTGGAGCAGCTCATCACAATGATACTTCTTTGTGCAAGAGTTAGGGTTTCCCCTGGAGCTTTTCCAAGACTACAACAGGGTCTCAAGCCCTATGAAATTCCTCCAAACTCCACCACTTTCAGTTCCATCTCATTGTACACCAACTAATCATTATTTCAAATCACCTGGTTCAGTTGATGCCCATGAAAAAGGCCAACGTAGTACAGACTGGCCAGGCAGCTCCAAGCCTCACACTGCAGCACCATGGCTGCAGGCACACTTTAGGGACCCCAGTGCAGCAGATCAAACAAAAGACAAGTCACCTGTCCCCTGATTCCTCTCACAGCTGAAACACACACCCAGAAGAGCACTGACCCAGATGAGGCTGCAGAGGTGCCTTGGTTGCAATTCCATTTACATGAACATAGTGATGGCAGAGGCATGAAGAGGAACAGTAACTTGCCAGACTCTAGCTGGGCTAGCCACAAGGAAATCTATAGCTTTACCATGGAGGAGGTACTTTGTTTTAGTGGTGGCAGACAGAAAACCTGCCCTGAACAGATGCCAACCTGGCTCACTCTCTGCTTTTGCTGACTAAAGACTACCGCAACTCTTCATCTTTCACCACAACCCTAACTCATACAGGGACTCCTCTCTTCCTCCAGCTGTTTCCAAGTCCTTGCAGCACACAAGGTTGCCATGGCAATTATTGCAATGTAACATAAAAAGCATCATCTATTAGCTAGCAATCAGGAAAGGAGATGGAGGGGGAGGAAAACTGGGAGAGCGCAAGTACTTACTATATCTGCCAGAGTTAAAGACACTAGGAAAGAATTCCAAAAACTTCCAAAAACAGAATTCCAAAAAGTCATGTTTTCAGAAATATCTGCATATAACACAGCAGTACACAGACCACAGTTCTACAAAGACTGTGATATATGAGGGGGTGTTGGAGCCATCAGTCAATCACTCTACGTGACAAAAGTATCTTAGATGTGGCTCACAGTTGAGCTACAGTCAGGGGCAAAAGGAGGAAGGGAAACCCCACCTTCTGCATACCCCTCGCAGACCATGAGCTTATCTACAGTGAGCCAAATAATAGCAGACAGACCTGCACTAAATAGAAACTATCTAACCAAGTAGCTGTGGTGTCAGGCAATCACCAACACCAAGCTGGACTTGCACCTGTTGTTTTGAGGCCTGGACTACAGAAATAACTTTAACTAGGCAGTGCCCATATGCAGAAAAGAATCGTGCTTGTTCCACTAATACAGCTAGGCTAGGAAAAATAGCTAGGAACAAATTCAGTACAAAACAGTGCTGACGAAAGAAGTTGCTAAATTTTGGGAAGACATGTAGCTACTACACTGGCTACCTTTTGCAAGTATACACTGCCAATACAGGTCTGTAGCCTAGACAAAGCCTCTGTGAAAGAGCAGAAAACACTAAAGCTGCAAAAGAATGCTGCCCAAACAAGAGGTACAGTGTAGAACTCTGGGCAGCTCGGACTGATTTCACCTCTTTATCTTGTACATTTGTGTGCATGTGTGTGTTACACAGAAACACACGCAGCACTGCCAAAGGCACACACAACTGAGATGCCACTAATTGCTCCCTAGAGCTGAAAGAGAACTTGAGGTGCATCTCAAATCTACTATCCACTGTAATGGCTGCTTCTCAGTAGCCTCCTCTGTGTTTATACATTCCACAAATGGGTTTCCAATACCTAGCATAAAAAAGGTCAACTTCCCTTCAGCACACATGAAGTGCCAGAGCTAAAGACTAGGCTCTAAGTTCCTCCCAGCTATTTGCTCAAGATTTCAGCTGTTGTAGAGTTCTCTAACATGCATTTTATCTCATCCCTTTAGAGTAATTGAGGCAGAGCAACAATAAAAATGATACAGAAGATAGTGAGAAGACTTAAGGAGGACAGAGGGAACTATATGAAGAATGGGATCAAAAGCAAGCAGAGATCAAAAGATGCTGGTTCCATTTAACCTTACTCCAAGTAGGAAAAATCCCCTCTCATGTACATTGAATTTGGCTAGAACAATCACCCTATTTTTCACCCCAAAAAAACTCCAGTCAGTATCACCAAATAACTCACTTTCCTTCACTCTGTTTTCGCTTAGGTTTGGCTTAGGGCTCTGTTGATAATAGAATGTGTTGTAGCATTTACTGCCTGGGTTTGTCAGGCACACATTGCTTAGCTGTGTTGTTTTCCCAAGATTAGGCACTGAAAATGTTACTCTAATAAGTCCTTTCCTTCTTACTGCTGTTTATTTGAACAGGTACAGTCTCCCCCCACCGTTTACTCATCATCTGTTGACTCCAGACACTAAAACTGATTAGAAAATATAACTGACTGCTCTGCAAGACAGTAAAGATCTAAAAGGTTATTGAAAAGCAGATCAGGCATTGTATAACTCATTGCCTTTGGGATGCAGCTCATTTGATTGGGTCATTTACATTCTGTCTATTCGCATGGTGATCCAAGAGCCCAGGTCTGTTGGTGATTGGCTTCTATGTTTATTTCCCTAGCTAACATCAAGCATGCAAGCACTTAAAACACCCAGCCCAGGAGATCAGATGGACAAGCTTTTTGTGTTAGTCCCAGCAATGACACATGAATTATGCTCCTGGGGACATGGGCACAGATACAGTGAAACTGGATCTCAGGAGACTGCAGGAATGCCAGTAGGATACCAACCCAGTTTGATCTTCTATCACACACTGCTGGGTCAAGACACTGGGAGCAGCATAAACCACTAAGTGGTTATTGTCATCATCCATTCAGCAATCTTGTCTCCAAACCACACAGGAAGTAAACTTTGGAGCAGCTTGGTATCATGCTACCAGAACAAATTTTAACGTAAAATTGAGTTTTGTGAGAAATGCATTTTTGGCACCTGATACCTATGTGCTAGGAGAAGCCCAGAAGCACTGCAAATGACACAGTGCTAAGCTGGAAGCATGTGATAAGTGTCCAGTGAGGGCACACAAACCCCTCAATGAGCTACTGCATTTTGAACACCAGATAACTGGTTTCTATCCAGCTCTCCACAGAAATGTTAAGTCTAATTTGACTCACTAGTCTGTGACATTAGCACAGAACTATTCTCACATTTGGTGTTACTGAGTTTGCCAGCTTTTGCTCATCAGCTGGGATTGGGGCACGTGTGTCTCATACAAGGCAGTCTGAAAGCAGGGAAAGTCAAGCAGGAAGCTCATTAAGTTCACGCTTCACTAAGAAGCCTGAATGTACTGATTCATCCCCTCCTTCCTTCCCCCCCAGTCCTGCAACTGCCAGCTTGTGCTGAAGTTCTCCAATTATGTTTATCAAGCTAATTCTTTTCCCTCTTTACTTCCAAGGAGCCAAGCATCTGGTCTGATACACAAATGGAGTTGTACCTTTCGTAGCTTCCCGTAGTCGATGAGCTCTGGACGGTGTCTATGAATTAAAGCACAGAAACCAAGGCCATCCTTCCAACTACGAGAGAAACACAAGAGAGAACAATGAACATTGTTCAGCCACGGAGACACACAGTGGTGAGCATGAGGGAAGGTACCAAGGCAGTGGGACAACTAATTCTGGTCTAGTTTCCAACTAGCAGTGCTTCTGTAAGTGCTGGGAATGAGGGATGTCTCGTATGTGCATGAGACTGCGATAAAGATTCCTTTCAACCCCTACAAAAATCCATTGTGATTAAGACTTGCCCATTGAGTTGGCACCTCATTTTTGGCAGTTCTCTGTGTGCTGAACTCTCTGTGCATGTCCTGTGCAACATGTGAGCTCAAGGTTGAAGAAAGGTGTAGACACAAGCTGTAAAGGAGGAAAAAGTGCATTCCTTAGGGAAAAGGCAGATGTCCTCAGCTAGCTCCAATAAAGTACTGGCGAGCATGGATGGCAGTTAAGCTCTTAGAAATGCTTTACATTATATGGTTCATACAAGGCTCCAAGATGTGCTGGAAAAAAAGCTATTATGCAGAATCTGCACTGGAACATCTGCCAGTCTGGAAATATGAAAAGCAGAGCAAGAGAACCTCTTATCCCTTCTCAGCTCTGCCATCCTACTGAAGTTAGGAGGCAGTCCTGTTTCCATGGTTCTTAAAGTGTTCTGAGTTTTCATAGAGCAAAAGCTCTCTTAGTTAGCCCATGGCACAAATGCTGCTCTCAGAGGACTTAATGCCCTGAAGAACTTTATGAAAGCAGCAACTCTAACCTGAATGAGGAATTGGGATGTAGGTATTTGGATCCTCTTAGAACCTCTGCCTTCAATTTCCTAGGCATCTCTCTAGACCACACTACTACTGTGTAATGTGCACATGCACTGCCTTGGGAGGCCTGTCAGGAATACTGTTGAATATACTGAGAGACACAGAAAAAAGCTAAGTTTTTGCCTGTAATTCACCTGATATGGAAGTTCTGGATGTTTACATTTTTGTAGGGGGCTGTCTTCCTCTGACACCATAACAAAAGTCCTTCTTTAGCAGATGTTTCTAGAGAAAGAAAGAAAACACATCAATTAACTCATTTTCTTAGAAAACGAGAGTCTCTGGAGCGTATGCTAGAAAACTATCACCTGTTCCTCCTTGGTAGAGACTGCACTAAATTGTGCTTTATTTAACTTCACTTGTCAGAAAATGTCTTGTTTGGAAAAGTCTACTAGGATAGTTTTGTTACTATTATCTTCTTAATGAGGTTCAGTAATAAGGAGATAGATTTTTGGGACTAGAGAGTCTTGCAGGACTCGTAAGTGATAGGTTCATTTTCAGTGCTAGTCCCTGAATCAAACTCCAGCACAGAAGTTTACTTTCAGGCTTAGTCACTTTGAGCTACCCTTGAAATCTCTTAGAAGCATGTGAAAAACTTATCTCAGTGTGCTTGAACCTGGCCATATGTCCGTGAGACGTCAGGGCAGCTTGGGAAGGGTAGCTCCCTAGGATCTTCCAGGGACTCACTTAAGAGCACATTTTGGGCCATTTAGTGGCAAAGCCATTTAGTTACTCCAGTTGACCATTACTGAACAGCGGCAGGAAAGAACTAAAATTTACCTTCAACTGAGATATCCTGAATGGCAAAACGAAGGATGATGGTCCAGATCATTCCAAGGGTCATTTTAACATTGCCATCCACGATTTCTACGGAAATAAAAAAGGTAGAAAGAGAAGAAATAGAAGACATCAAGTTGCAACTGCAATCCTTGTAAAACAGGAGCATTGGGGAACATTTCCTTTTGCAGACAGAAAACTGGGATTCCTGCCTTCCCAGATGCTGTGTTGGTACAGTACAGCACCCAGTAATCAGACTGGTTCTTGTGCAGTACAATACTGAGAGCAAAACAGACACAGATGATCCCAAAGATCAGGAATAAGCACTAATTTAGATCAGTGTTAAATCCCCACAGGGGCCTAAAAGCACCTTCCTCAGGTATAATTACTATCACTTACAGAAGCCAAACTGAGAAAAGGAAAAGCCTTCCTTCTCTTACCCTATGTCTATCCCAAGTCACCTATATAACTGCCACAGCATAATTATACCAGAAGAACCAGTGGCAATTCCCAGAGCACATGAGCTCTGACAGCTGGTTTTGTCCCGTGAACAAGATACCACCAAGAAAACCACACAGCATAAACATTTTAATTTCAAGTAAGACTAAATACATCAGACTGCCTGTATAGGACTCCTTTCAGTCATGTAATTGCCAAAAGACACAACAGAGCATTTCTCAAAGTCCGTGCATCCTGCTGGAGAGGAAGCAAAGACTCATGCTGACCAGTCTGCGCAGAACATAACATAAACCATGATGTGAACAGATTGTGCTTTACTGCTCATTAGATTCCAAAATATAAATCAGCAAGGGTCAACAACTTGGAGGTTTTACAAAGCAACTGCTTGCGTGTGTGAGGTACGATCTGTTTAGGATGGAGGATCAAGGTCCTGAGGAGAGGCACTTGGGGCAATGCAGAAAGGAGCTTCCACCACATATGGACTAGAGCCAAAGAGTCCAAACAGTGAGCAGATGGGTCTCAAGTGTTGATCCTCAACATCTACAAAAATTGCACAGATATATATATATATATATATACACACACACACAGAGTTACATCCCTCTTTTCCTTCACATTTTTGGAAAGTGAAACTAGCTGAGCTGCTTTCTCCCACTTATCATTCTCTGGCAGGTCCCTGTATGGCAGGATCTTTCACAAACAAATGACAAGTTACAAGAGTATTTTCAGTAAGAAAATGGTTAGAATTAACCTAGTGTTTGGAGGTAGAATAATTCAAGTCCCAAGAAGACTGTCAGAAACCATCTTTGTACTACTGTAGACACCTCTGTGCCGCTTCTTTCATAAAGCTGCCCAGCAGGAACACATTGTGTTCTGGGGTAAGTAGAATTTGTCGTATAGGCAACTGACACCTGTCTGGATTATGACACAAGAGGAACAATATTTGAATTTTTTCTTTTAAGCTGTTTAAAAAATGCTTTTCTTCTTACGAAAAAATTTCAAAATGTGGATCTCGTTGCATTCAAACCAACAGACAAGCAGCACACACCCCAAACAGACGTTTTCAGAAATCGTATCCAAATTCCTGAGAACTTGTGATTTAGAGATACATGTCATTCAACTTCCAGTGTAAATCAGAATTTTAAGCTCTGCTGTCCTTTGACATACACCTGAATTAGGGATTTACAGATGCAAAAGACAAAAAACAAGACAGGCCTCCTTGTTCTACTGCAGTAAAACTCTGTCTCTGCTCCTTTCTAAACTTCAGAGTACACACAGATCTCTTAGTGGGTCATCAGTTTGCCCAGAATTAAACAGCCAGTAACTTTTCAGTTCAGTACAAAAACCCTACAGTTACTCTTGCTGGCATGAAAAAATTGTGTTTGTCTGTTGACGGTTTTCACACAAACTAATATTTTACAGACATTTTGAGGTCAGAGGGTTGTCTGCTAGGCTGATGCAAGAAAATGTCATGTGATGGCAAGTGTATTGAGTTCTGTACTTTTTGAATTCTTCACCCCTCCAAAAAAGCACTGCAAACAACTTAAAGGAAAATCCTTACTATTTTTACAAATACCTGAGATACTGCAGCTAAAATATACGAGAAAGCATCTGTATTTTCAGCTTGCTTGTTTCGTTCGTGTGACAGATATTCATGGGGATTTTCAAAAAGCAAAAAGCCCAATGCTTGTAAAACCCACAACAGTTGGCAGGACTCTCCTAGGATATATTTAAGACCTGAAACTAAACTGAGCTCTTTATTTTCATGGGCTTGATTAAAATCTGATGACAATACTTTAATGCGGAAAATGTTTCATGAACAGTAATAAGTCAATCAGTGAGCTGAAAGAGGTAATTAATATTACTGTTCCATGGATTTTAATTGGAAATAAAGGTCAAGACACTTACATAAAACCAGATAGCGTTAAGTTGCTAATGTCGCATAAGAATTCGGCACTATGTTCTGGTCACGTTCTCAAATTCCAGTTTTATAAAGTCAGCTGGTGGAATTAAGGTGGAAGCATTCCTTCTTTCCCAGTCCTTCTTTCCTTCCTTTAAAAAGGAAGACGTGCTCCCTGTTCCCATAAGTAATTATTCCTTAGCAGTACACAAAACAAAGCTGCTGTGGAGGAAACCCAGAATATTTCCACCACTTCATCTCTACATGTCATTTTACTTTACACAGTACCACCACCTGCCAAACAGATACTGATGTCAGTGAGGTTAGCGAGTGATCCATCCCAGGATACCCATTTAACAAGACACACAATCCTCAGTCCTTTTCTTTTTTTTTCTTTTTCCCTCTTTTAAATAGAATTGAAAAAATGGTTATTTTTTATTAGAAGCAGGCAAGCATTTTTCATTTCTAGTGCTAAAAATCTTCTCCTGGAAACCTGGCCACAAAGTCAGCCAGCCTGATCAGAAAGGCTCCATGTTCTTTGGCCCTCACTCACTTGGTTTTCCACCCCTGCATTCCCCGCTGCCAATCTCCTTTTCCTTCAGAATTCATGACCCTTCATCTGCTGCCGGTCTCTTTCTAATATAGTAGAATAGGCCAAGAAACAAAAGTGAAAAACATGGTTGCAAAACAGGTTTGCATGAAGCTTTCTGCTTCCTGGTGATGAAGAAAAAGAAACTCCACAGGAATTGTTAAAAAGTTGACTGCAACACCACAAAGCTAGAATAATCTAATGTTTAATTAAAGATACTATGCTTGTTCCCTGCTGATATAAGGAACACTCAGTAATGTGAGAGCAGTTCACATATTAAAAGTCTAGTAATCAGACAGTATTTTCTGAAAACCTGACTGTGCTTTCCAAGTGCTCTTTCTAGGCAGGGCCTCTGCAAGCATCATGTGCATTTCACCACCAGCAGCTGTTGAAGGAACAGCAGCAGCGAGCACATGTTATTAATGTGATTCACATTCAACTTGAGGGTTGATCAGTCGCTGGCTAAAGCTGATGAGGCATCTGCACCCACTAGAAGGAAATTTTTTGCACCAGTGAATATGCTTCCACCCAGCTCCCATCATTGTACCAAGTAACAAGTACGCAAAAACTACAGTACTGGTTGGCTACAGAGACGTGCCTTTTGAAATGCCAACACCTCTTTTAAATGCATGACCTCGTTTTGAAAAATGCAAAAATTATTAAGCTTCCTTTCCTGCCCTGGATAGTTAAAAGCAGAATCAACAATAACAGCAGAAGCTGTTATCCATTCAATACTTCTGAGCTGCCCATGAGAGCACAGCCTCTGGTTACCCCATGGAGAGAAGCTGCAGGGCTTGAACAACCGGCAGGATAACACGATGATCTGGGAACTGGAGACACAGAACAACAATGCTGACATAAAGGCTGCTCCGCATTTTGTTTATCAAACAAAAGCCAAATACAGCAGGACAACTATCCATGCCCCTGTCTTCAGAAAGCATGTTGCTCCTGATAGTCCTGTCAGATTTAGGACAGATAGCTGGCATTGTTAGTGAGAGTGTAACTAACATTGAGTGGACACGATATAGGGACAAATAAAATGCTGTTTCACTCACTGACAGAGAGAAACTCTATTTTTCTCCTCTTTCCATAGTGAAATAAACGTATGCTTGCACTGCCTGGTGCTTCAGTAGGTGTTTTACTCAGATGGGACTTTTGCAATTGCTGAAATCTCTAAGCTTTATTTCTCCTTTTACTTGTGCAGATGAGACTAGGGATCAGTTCATCAAAAGTTATCTGTATGTTAAGTGAGCAAGATCCTTTTAAGAAAGCAGCAACTTTCCATGCAGATTCAAGGTAAAAATAAACCAGTCTTAGGGTGACATACTTGACCTGTTCAGTCTGTTAAATCCCAGGAGCATTTGACATGAGTATGGAATCTATTACAGCAAAAGAAAGCTCCTGAGGTGTCAGATGACAGTGAGATTTAAAAGCAGATGAAAACCATTTGGCTAGAGTCTTCCTTGATCCAGATTTACACAGATCTGCTGTATGCCACAACATACTTTGATTCTATGGAGTCTGGTTAACAAAATGTTTCGATTAAAAAAAACAAAAAAAAACCAGTCACCAAAACAACCAGGACATTGATGGCCAGTGTGTACAGGGAACTACAGCTAGGCTGCAGACCCTTCACACAGGACCTTACTGCCCAGCAGACACCCAGAGATGGAACAAGCCCCTGAGGTACAGAGTGTGCTCCCTCAGCCAGTACCACAACACTGCTGCTGGATGGTGGTTTTCTTCTCTGGGAGAAAAGCCCCCTAGAAAACTTTCTACATCAGTCCAACCTGACTGAGGCATCTATAGCTCATTTTCTTGGTACAGAATTATGACTGACTCATTGGTTTTGACCTTCTACCTTGCTGCTGCATTATATCTCTTAGAAGTCTCAAAGCAAGTCCCTAAAATTCATGCTTCAGGAAAGGTTCACAATCCCTTTCATGGACAGAATTAACTGCTGTGCTGTCCAAATAAAAGTCCATTTTTATAGCTGATGTGCAGTTTACTGTCCACCAAGCACCTGATGGGCTGGGCAGAAGCCCCTGCAGCAGGTTATGTTTCTTGGTGACAAGCAGAGTGGCCTGGGCTCAGCCTGTGTGCACAGGCAGGCACTGGGGTGGGGGAGTCCGTGCTGTGACCACACTTACATGGCCTGGGCTGGCATCACGGCACTCTGCATAAAGGCCCAAGCACTCTGCATAAAATTCAAAGCTGACCTTTGTCTAAGCTGCAGTGCTATGCCACCTTTGGCAGTTTAAAGAAAGCTGTATGTATGCTGCATGTAGCTGCATAGGCACCAGGACAAAGGAAAGCCAGTAAACATTTGGCAGGGGAGGTCAGGATCACTCTTCAGATTGATAGGAATTGTACTTCTGTCACAAAATGGCACCTCACAGACTATTTCTGAACAGGGTAACTGCTATGAGTCCATACTGAGTAAGTGGGCCCTGGTGATCTTTGGTCACAGATCATTTGACTTGCAAATGATTTTTAAGTGCTGTGAGGATGCAGTCAAAGCTGACTCAGGAACAAAGATTAAAAAAAGAAATCCCTCAGAAGAAGAGGAAAAGGCAAACTAGTGTCAGGGAGAGCAGAATCAGAATTTTTAAAAAAGGGGAATAGAGAAAGAAAGAAAGAAAGATAGGGTTTACACATACTCTGGAAAACAGGAGCTATTTTAAGGCAGACCATTTCTGGGTCCAGATCCAGCTTCTAGTCTTCTAGTTTGAAAAGGGTCCCATATAGATATGGACTATTGTGTCAGACACTGGATGCATCACTCTTTATTTGTAAAGGCACAAAATGACCTTAGATATCTATTTGTGCTCCATAAACAGTACTCACGGCCAACAACAGCCTGAGGTTGCCACTGCTGAAAAAGCTGAGAAATTTGAAGTAAAGTTTTGCATGCAAAATATCAATATCATTCAGCCACTGACCTCTTGCATTTTGCTCTTCAATACCAAATACAGTAAAGAGGTATCTGCAGTGTCCCTGACACTAGTTCTAAATTATTCCAAAGTCTCCATGAAGTCAAAGCAGTATGCTGAGGTAAAGGTTTGGGTAAGGCAAACATAAGCACCTGCAGTGGCCATGGTAATCTGCCTGATCTGAAATGGAACAAATGAACCATAGGATGGGTACAGCTGTTGGAGATGCCCCAAGAGAATACTTGAAAGTTCAAAATTGGGGACAGCAGGCCAAGACTGCACTGACTTCATGAGCTGAGAACAGGCAGAGCTCAGCCCTGTAGCCCCAGGACTCTCCCAAAGAAGGAATACTCATCCAGAACCGTATCATGGGCTCATTTCCTGCCTGTGTCATGAGTTTCCCTAGAGAAACCAAGTATTTCCATCTGCAAGGTGGAGATAACAAACCTCCCTCATTTTCCATGGTCACTGTAAAGACAAACCTAGAAATATCACAGAAGCAAAGTGTCTCCACAGCAACAGTGACAACCTGAATCCATAGGAAGGACTTAAACACAGATCCAGAACAGAGAAAAACAAGTGTCATGAAAACCTGCAAGCCCTTCTGGGTCTTGGGTGACATACCTGTAAAACACCCACCATCTTTGCTAAAAAGACAAAAATCCTACACAACTGCCTGCTTTCTGCATGATCTGCAAGTTCTTGAGGGCATCCCAGATGCTGCCCACACTGGTCTCTACACAGTGATACACAGGCTTCCAGCCAGAGCATCCAGCTATTCAGGGTGCACAAACAGAAGCCTGGAAGCCCTGAAAATTGAAGCCTCTGGGGTCCTTGTCCTGTGTTGGGGACTACACTTGGCTTTGACCAATGCAATGTCCTCCAGCAACAGACCTTCTCCAGCAGCTCTGAAACAAGCTAAATACAAATAGCTGTTATGCTTCAATTCAGACTTTTCTTCATTTGAGAAAAAAACATCTCAATTAGTTTGTGTCTGCCACTGCTCAAAGTTTTCCTTAACTCATGAGAACCAGGAGAAAAGCAGGATGACCTGACCAATGATCCCAAGTGGGAATCAGGTTTGGCAGCCTGGTGTGAAGACAGGATTTAAATCCAGGGTAAAGGCCTACTATATCCCATTTTTAGCTCAATGGTTTATTGTACAAGAATACAGTAGGGCTAGGGAGGTGCAAAGGGAAATGACATGCAGCTATGAAAGAAAGGCAAGGGCTAAGCACAGCTTGGGCCCAGAAAAATCAGATAGTTCTTTTACCTTCTGCTCCAATAGATACTAGCTTGACTCCTTTGCTGGCAATGAAATCCAAGGCCTTGTTCACGTTGGATATTTTGTGCACTCGCATTTTGCCTCTTTCAGGCTTAGCCAGACGTTCACCTAACCAGAAAAGAGGGGGAAAAAAGTATTAGAAAACAATTCTGAACCCATTCTTCCCTGCTGTATGTTTCCTGTGGTGTGGCTCCCACTGCTCAGCCTGGCAGAGAGCAGACTTCCCTGCATCCTTTCAGGACAGCCACACTCACTGTTTAAGCATCCCCAGAAAGAATCGGATAGAAAGTATATTTTTGATACATCACAGTTAGGTCGGTAGCAGAGAACCTGTCAAGTCCTTTTCAGAGTAGGTTTGCATCAGAGGTGAAAAAATCTGTTAAAACCCCACTGAGCTAGGCAGTGGAACCAACCTCCTCCAGCCACAGATAATGAGGCCTGGAAAGAGCACAAACTCCCCTCCCTGACAAAGACAGGTGAGGAGCTCTCCTCCAGCATCTGCAACACCCAACTTACAAATCTCTCCTTGGAACTACCTACAGTCAAATCTGAGGGTGATCTTGTACCTTGCCTTTTCTTTCCCCCAGCCAAGATTCAGACCTCCTACCTCTCTAGTCTCTCTACTGAATGGCCAGAACTGCCTGTAGCAGGAAATAAAATTACTTCTTTGGCAAAGTGGCTTTATAACTGTAAGGACTGTCACATCAACTCCTTTCCATGAAGTCTGATGTAATTCTAACTCTACACTAGGTCTTTTACATAGGTGCATTTTAAATGTTTATATTGAGGCACAGAGAAGGAAGCAGCCTAGCCCTGAGGTAAGAACAGGTTAATCGCTGATAGAAATCAGTCTTAGGATTACACCCAGCTCCTGACTGCAACAAAGTTGGTAGATTTGGAAAAGCACTTTCTGACCTTATTTATTTGAAAAAGGTGCATTAAGTGCAGTCATGTCCTTCCTGATACGCTGCTTGTAACTACACTCACAGCCTACTTTTACTAACGATAATCCAAACATTCAGAGTAAGCAAATTAAAACTTGGACAGGTGGACTTCTCAAAGAAACCTCATATAGAAATATAATTAGATGGGATTTCAGGAACCACCTGTATGTGACACAACATGAGAAGTGAACAGAACATCCACTTCCAGATTACAAGCTCCAGAATACAAAAATGATCTAAAGAAAACCCAAGCAGGTTTTGTACTTAAAAAATGTTATAATTAAAAGGAGATCAAATGGGCAAGTCTAGGCAAGTAATTACTCACCTGACCTATTCAGTTCCACAAGTCTCCTGCTGTATCTTGAACTGAATATTCAAGTCAATGCAAGCTGACTCAAACCCTTTACTTGAGGCTTAAGTATGAGAAATAAAAGTATTTGGCTTGTTTCCTAACACAGGTGTGAGGAAAAGCTAGAACAAAGAAGAGAATTCTATCTCCATAACCATACCCTCCAAAGGAAAAAAGTCTGGAAATTACAATCCTTTAAAAGTGTTTCAGTGGTTAGTGTAAGCTGATGTCATTATCTCTCATGCTTAAGGACAAAACCAGATTCATTTTTAGAAGGAAACACTGATGTATGACAATTTAAGCAAAAAGATGTATTTTATGGTACTACCTCCTTCCTAGGATTAAAAAAACCACCGACTCTTTTGCTGTAATGGAACTTCAGGTACATGTCACAGTACACTGCTTTATTTTTCCACTTGGACAATGCTAGTCACTCTAAAGAAAAGTTGAAGATTTTTTTGTGACAGTTATTTGTGATAGTTTCACAATGACATTTTTACATGCAATTTTACAATAGACTGAAGCAGTCTTATGCAGCCAAAAGTCAACAAATGGGTTGAGCCAGCTAAAAACCAGCCATTTTCTTCAGTTCATGTGACTGTAAACTATCCTTGCAAAAAGAAAAATAAAGACAAGCGATTAGGTTTCAGCTGGAATAGCAAGCTGATCCAATTCACCTTGTGGCCGTATGTGCAATGCCAATACAGTGGAGAGCACCTGAACTGCTCTCCCTGGGGCTGGGGAGAGGAGGATTGTTCCCCCTGACAGCAATGAGATCCTCGAGCAATTGATGGTGATTGCAAACCTCTCTCAGATTAGAATCCTTTCTTTGGGAACTTTTTAGCTTTCAAAACTCAACTGCTTTTTCCTTCAGACTTGGACTTTATTACAGATTTAGATTTCCAGAAAAAACCATCATCTGGTTCCATGCCATACATTATTAATGATGTGGACTGTTAAAAGGAAGCCTGCTAGAAATACGTTCTACTTTGAGCTATTTGCACCACTGCCTTTATTTCTCAGTACTTGTCCTAGCTGAGACAATGAAAACGGTCTACTCACTTCCATTCTCCGATTCTCATGTACTAGCCCAAGGCTGTACTTTAAAAGCCAAACAATGCAAGGATGTGTTGGCAAAGAAGTTGTTCACTGTGAATTTGTTTAGGAAAAATTTCAATTAGTGACTCTGTCTGTTTGAAGGGAATAAAAAGCACCTTACAACTTTATTTTTGAAGTATTAAATATGAGTTTAGCCTTCTTCAGTCTTGTAGTATTATTTTTACAATGGCTTTGTCAGGGGGAAGTAAACACATGTGGTGAAAAATGGAAGTGTATCTTTTGGGGCAGTTTCTAAGGGGGCTGCAGTTGTTACTTCCAACCACAGAGGCCAACCGGAGAGGACCTGCGATGAGGAAGTCCCAGGACAGCCCATGGAACCTCCCCCACTGCCCAGTGACTGAGGAACCAAGGGGCTCTGGTGGGGCTGAAAGGGGACTTGTCAGCGGCACAGCTCACCTCCAGCAGGTACCACACTGAGTAAAACTGAAGCACTCTCCTCTTGCAGACCATCCTTGCTTCCCACACTTTGGGAAAACTGCATCGGATGGGAAATCTGCTTCCTACTTGCCCTAGCTGCCTGGCAGCAATGTGTTCCCAAGGACACACATGAGGGTCTCCCTCCTTGAAACAGGTTTCCCATAGTCACAGTGGCAATCCCTCTTCCACCGTAGGGTCTCCATCCCCGATGCAGGCTCCATCCCTCCTGCCAAGGCAGAGTGGCAGCAGCCACCCTGCAGCAGTGGCAGAGGGATATATGCTCCCTCACTCTCACACATCCTGGCCAGGCAGACAGGTGGCAGAGGCACTTGGCTCCACATGGCTCTCATGCAGCAGCCTGCACAACTCTCATGGCTGAAAGCTCTTATGGCCATCGTCCTCTGGGTTAGAGGAGATCAGCCTGCCACAGAGTAACCCTGCCCATGCCAAATTCCCATCAGCAGCTCTGCAGTCCCCCAAAATATGTGAAGAGGAAGGTGTGAGCCAAGAGCTGAAAGGAAGGCCAGAAACTGGAACTGGAGGGCTAACATCCATCCAGAGACTCACAATTTTGGCAGATGATGAGTGGGAACCATAGCAAAAACATACAGGTGAGCCCTTGCCAAACATCAGGAGACTCTTGACCCCCACACACTGCTCCCCACATAGGCTGCTACTTCCCAGCTATGGACCTAAGGGATTGCTAGTGGAGCTGGCAGCTGGAAGGAAGCTCTGTATGAGCAGTGGGTAATGGAACTGCAATTCTAGCTTCTACTGTCTCTAGGAAAAGGATGTTCAGCTTTAAGTGTGTGAAGAACCATGGTCTCTGATGGGATGCAGTCCCCAGCTGCCCCCCATGCCTTTGCCCACTGGTCATGCAGCAGCAGGCTGCAGGCAGAGCTGCTCTGCACTGGGACAGGTACGTGCCATGACCATGCCACTGCAACTGGAAGCCGATAGCTTCTTCCCAAACTGAGGTGGATCTGAAAGGCCCTGACAGTGGGCCACCAAAGGGACAACAGGAGAGGAAGAGTGGCAGATGATGCAAGGAAATTAAGCAGCGTGAGATACAAGACCCCCTGCTTTAGCAACAAGTCTCATCTGCCTTCTCCTACACATCCTTCTCTCCCCTATCTTCCACTCCAGCAATTAGAAGCTAAGCCACCAAGACCCATCTGCCTCCATGTCCAGGCTGCAGCCCTGCCTCTCTGAGGGAACATAAATACAGAAAATAAACTAACAGGACTCTGCTACCTCATTTCTTACAGGTACTGAACACTGCAAAGTTCTTAAAGTGTTTTAAACTCTGATCCCTCCAAACCACCCTCATGGGCAAACCCCCTGAGATTTCATTCTATATTCATAACTTCTGAAAAACACTGACAATAAACTGACAGAATCTTTGCATAAAATGGAAAAAGGGAAGGTAAAGAAAGAAAACGAGGGCCATAGGAAAAGGCAATGTGAGTGCTTCTATCATGGCCATTTTATTGGAAAATGTACGAAGGTCAAGAATGCAAGTCACTGGGTTGTTGTAACTGGCTCAAAAACCATCAAAACAAAGTCTGTGAACTGGGGGTGAACAACCCCAGTTTGAAAAATACAGTCTCGCCCTCTTTCAATCCCTCCTACAACATTTTACTAAGGTATTTATTTCTACTAAAGCATATCAAAAGGATTACTGCTTATATGAAATAATCCCTGGAAGGTTTCTGTCTAGTAGTGGGACATTTGTGACACAGCGTAAAAACAAATCTGACCTAACTTGTTCATGCCACTGCTTTTATTTCAGACTGAGTATTTTGGGATTCTGCTTTTCTTTGGGATTTTTTCCCCCCCCCATGAAGGTTTGAACACTGAGCTCAGACTGAAACTAGAATGGAAGAACTTCAGTCATGGCTGAAACTGAATGACACAGAAGATTTACTGGTTTGACTCCCTTCTTCCAGTAACTTCTATCGTACTCCCACTGCCATGTGGCTTTGGTATGATTTGCCAGGGCAGCATTCCCACACTTCCCAGAGCTGCTTCATCAGCCACTGCCTGGATCTTCACAGGAAGCTGTGCATTCCTGACAGGCAGAGAAAAGCCAAGAAGCCGGAGCAGGAATGCAATAGGCAGCCTGCACAAGCCATGAGCTTCGGAGTACATTCCAAAATGGTCACTGCTGGAGACATATATTTGTTAGGAAGAAATTTGTTCTGAATCAGGAAGCAGCTGTTCTTACATTCCAGCAGAAACTGCAGCATTACAGCCCTTGCAGTTAGTATCCTGCATGGGCAGCACCACACAGAACCTCTCTCACCTGAAATGACTTCCAGAAGTAACATGAGTTTAAGACCATCCCTGAAATCTTCCTCTATGTTCTCAATCTGTGTCCCAGCCTTGCGGAGGTGAGAATTACACCATGCTGTAAATGTCTAAAACACAGGAAAGAAAGAAGGAAAAAAAAAAAGCAGTCAGTAATCTTCCCACAAACCAAACAACAGTTCCCAACCAAAGCAGTGCTGCTAGGTACCATGACAAATGCTCATCAGGTTATCACCTCTCCGTCCAATGTCCTTGTGGAGCACAAGCATTTGCACCTCCAAATATCCAAAGAAGTTGTTGGGTATTTCTGTAGCAGAGGGAATCTGAGACAGTCATTTTACAGCTCCAGCACATATGATGCACTGGAGAGGCTTCTCATTTTCTGTTTGGCTTAGAATACCTTGAAACCAATTTTAAAGCATGCTAAGTGCTCAGATTGCTAAGGACTTCCAGTAGTATTAGATGACACATACTACTATGAAGGAGAACAGAGGACAGCATTCCAGATGATCTTGTCTCTAGAGAGGTGCTTGAGAAAAAAAAAAGAACCATTCTTCAACTGCCTCTGGTCTACTCCATCCCCAGCAGCCCTTAAGACACAGAAGGACAGCATGCTGAGCTCCTCAGCCACATAAATCAGATCCCAGGAGTGTCTGTCCTGCTGCCTCCATTCTCACTGACTAGCTGCTAAGTAGACCTCCCTCCCCTGTGATTGTCCCACCTCTCCTCCCCCACCACACAGAAGAGTAAATACTTTCTGAATAAGGATAATATCACCCGTCTCAGCAGAAGTGCAGGTACTAGAAAGGATATAAATAACCATTACTTAGTGACACTACTGTCTAGCACAGCCCCAAAATCCCACTACTTGAGAGCCGCTGGCAGAAGCATCACTGCAGTCATCTCAATAATAAAAATCACAGCCACTCTGTAATTAGTGATACATTGCACCACCACTGGAATAATAATACAAGTCTGAAGTGCAGGACAGACTGAGGCCCAAACTACAACACAGTCAGTACTATGCAGGCTAAACAAAACTCTTTTTTGAGAGCACCTTCTGACCTCAAGTAGTCAGGGTAAAAGTATCTCTCATATGAGAGAAATAAATTTCACTACAACAGATGACAGCACATTTTCTGTGGTTGCAATCTGTAAGCCCATGCTCTGAACAATTGACATGTGGGGCACTCACAGGGGAGAGACCATCTCTTCCAAGGGATGTGATAGGAGGGGTTATCTCAAAAGCGTACCATGTGAACTGGTCTAAAAGAGAAATGTTTGATCAAAACACAAGAAGCAAATATAAAACACCTCAGATACCTCTGTGTGGCATAGACTTAAACAGGTGAATCAAAGGGCTCAATCTCCTCTGAAGATGCAGAAGCTGTTTGACACAAAACTACTGTTTGAAGAGTAAATGGTAGCAACCAGGAGGACAAGTTTGTTCAAGTGCTAATGAATGTGTTCCGCGGTGTTTGAATAGCAGACCAAGTAAACCCTTTCCTATGGACAACTGATAAACCCTCAATCACTCTCTAAATAGAAGGGTGAGGTTACTCAAAAATGAATGTATCCAAAAGCTCAGTGCTACCACAAGGAAAGTCTTCCCTCCCTCTCCCAGATGTGGTCCTAGAGCCAATTCAACTCACTGACCGCGAGCAAAGAAAATTGTTTATTTTCTTAAGACTGGTCTTCTGCTCAGAAGTGCATGGACACAGTTCAGCAGAATCTAACAAGCCTCTACAAGAGAAAATTTGGCATACAAGGCCAAGCAGGAGGGTGGAGTGGACCACAGCAGCCATGCCATTTTAGGCTGCTGGGGAACCACAGAAGGTAGGACTCATCTAATACTGAAGCACAGCATGGCAAAAATTTAGAAATGCTTCACTACTGCTTATACCATGCACAGGATTTCAAAAGAAAGATTACCCCAAATGGTAACACGATTGTTCTGAGTTGTCTCAACGCTTCACTACTAACCTGCTCTCGTTTGAGTTCACCAGACCACAAACAGTGTGGCAGTATCTTTCCTTGGAAAAAACATTGCACAACAGCTGCGGAGCTTTCCACTGCTGTGCTCTGGCCTTGTTCTCCACTGGGACTGTGGAATGGAGCAGGATAACAGCACAGCTGTAAATACTTTTATGGCAATGGCCCTTTGGACGGATGCATGTATTGTGAAAGATCCATGTCTGGGATCTCTTTTTTAAGTGTAGCCTGGTTTCCTTCCAGATTTGGAAGCTTGGAAAAAAGAAGAGTAAGTAATTAAGCACCTTCTATTGCTTTTTATTGCTAATCCCCTGAGAAATAAAAGGTGGTGGTTTTTTCCCAAATAAGAGCGGTTTTATTTGGAAAAGGGCCCTGTATCCTGAAGTACGTCCTTTTGGCACTATTTCCTTCATTCTACCGCCTGAGCTGTATTACAAGAAGAGAGGTTAATTTATTTGGCTCCCTTTTGCAGCCAGGCTGCTTCACTCCTCCAGAAAGGCAAATGAGAGCAGAGATGCTTTCAAATGCTACATCATCATCATCATCACATATCAAAATATGAGAGCAAGTTATGTCAGAAAGGTTGTGGCTGCCCATGAACCTCCTCCTCATAGCTGGAAAGCAAACAAAGCGAGATACCTTGAGCTAGTGGGTGACATTACAAAATTCGTATTGGTTTGAGGAGGAAACCTGAGATCTAACTAACAGGCCACAAGCCTGCACTTTTATTTCTTGTCTGACTTCTCTGAAGTAATTTCAGTTTTGTTTTCCATCAGCCCAAAGCAGATCAGACATCTCTGCTTTAAATCACTGATAATCCCAATAGAGCTCAACAGGGCATCCTTCTGCATGGTTTGAGGATGGAAGAGGGTCACCAGTTCTACACTTCCAAGAAACACAGATGAAGTTAAATGAAAACCACAAATCTTCTAAACTTTGTCTTATTATAAAGCCTGGTAGGATAACTAGATCAGTGAGAGTATTTTTATTGCTGCAAGAGTCACCTAGGGCTTGGCGGGAAACAAAGTCCCAGAGCCAGCACCAGCTTCTCAGCTGGAACCATCTCCATCTCATCATGGCCTCAGACAGGCTGAAGTGACACAACTCTGCAAAACACTGCCATTAGCCATGAAAGGCAGACCGGACACTTCAGCTTCTCAAGAACGTGGACCGTGAAGGGTGAATAGATAGAGCACACACAGTTTCCATGAGACAATTCCCAGATGCACAGACATTTTCTCAAGGTATCCTTCAGGTTCTTCATGAGCTCCAACAAGCATAATACTATGAGCAGCACAATAGCATATGTGAACAGCAACGACCAGTATCCCAGTGTGGATGCATTAGGCCATTTTACAAGAAAGCAGGATTATAAATGCTTTTAATAACTGCAGTGGGACTCACAAACTATATTCACCACAGATCAACCCAGAGCAATAGCTATCAAAACATAATCATCAGAAAACAGCTTTATGTTGCATTTACTGCATATACTGCAGAGGGGTAAAATATCTTCTTACTCCGAAGTAGTAAACTGGAAAGAGATCTGACAGATAGGAGAAGCCTGGAGAAATGTGCCAGAAAAGCAAAGGGAAGCAAGAGAAGGGAGAGCCGAAATTTTTGCTGTCCACTGGGTCTTGCAATCCTGGCAGTCTTGTTTAGAGCCATTTTTACTGACTTGGCTTCATGCATCTGCACAGGATCCTTTCTGTTATTCTAGGAAACCTACTGAAACCTCCCACTCACCCCATCCACCTTCTGGGCAACACAGCCGCTCCTCCCCACGCCTTGAGTCACAGCTACTGGTGGCAATTGGCTCAGGGCAGCTGCTAAGCCCCGCTGTGCTGCCTGTCACCAGCAAACAAGTTTTTGGAAGTGGAAAGGGCTGTCAAGAGCAGCCAGCCACCTTTCTGGTGCAGGCCTGGCCCTGGGAGCAGCCAGGCAAGGAAAAAAATCACCAAGACACCACACCCGCATTTGTTGGGGTGAGGTGACTTGCACCCCAGTTCAGAGGGCAAAAATACACTGCCAGGTGGGAAGCTGCTCAGAAGCAGCACATGTTCTTCCTTGCTGTCTGCAGACACAGAAGTCTGAAGATTATTCTCCTGCTTACTTCTAACTCCCTGTCCCAAAGACAAGAAAACAAATGGTCTGTTAATCTTAAGGCTTATGGAAATTTCAGAGCTGGAAAACTACTTACTGTTAAATAATAGCACAGAAACCTCACACCATAAATTTTCTGTGACAACTGCAGAAGAGGTGCAAACAGAGCTGTGTTTCTTGGCCCTTGGATCTTTCCATATACTGTACTCCTAGTTTCATTTTTGGACACAACAGATTGCCAGGACACCCCTGCAGGTCTGCCTCCTTTTCACTGTTCACTATGGAGGACATCTGATGAAGGAGCACGTGTTAATTCGCATGCATATGGATGCATTTCTCATCACTGCTCTCTGTACTCCCTGCTCCCACCTATGTAAGATTTGTAGCTTTTTTTTTTTCTTTTTACACCCCAGCCTGATCAGCAAGACCCCTGACATCAAGGTCACCTTCTTCTATTTGGCTGCTGGGTGCTGCATGAACAATAGCACGTTCGTATTCTACCACAATATAACCTGTCAGACAATAAAAAGAATAACAAATGTTGCTAAAAGCAAGCAAATATGATTAACTGTTCTGCTGCCTCAGAACCTGTATTTACTATTGGGATATCCTCTACAAGCCTACCTGCATACCTATTTTAACAGGCATGCAACTCTTTTTCTTGACACAACATGAGAAGTCCTTGCTTCTTCACTGTATTAACCCTTTCCTGGTCACGAGCTAATTAAAACAATAGCCAGGTGATAGCTAGTCCTGCAAGCAAAACTCTAATGAGATACCATCTTCAGCTACGTCCTGCCAGGTATCTCTCAGCCGTGTCAACTGCAAACCTACCCATACCACTTAAGTGTGCATACACACTGCACTCTCTGGTATTCTTTGCACTTCCCCAACATTCGTGTTTGTTCCTGAAAGCCAATAACCTTTCCCCTCCACACTGTTATTCCCAATCTGAGTACCTTTCTGGTACCAAAGTGGTTCAGGCAGAGTTCCTGAAACCTAGGGAAGCAGGACAGTAAGTCAACATTTTAAAGAATGTTTCTGCCTGGAAAGCAGCAGCACCACGATACCACTCAGAGCAAATCTAGAGAGCTCTTTGCTGAAAGAAAGCAGTCATAAGGCACTTCGGCTGCTGAGCAATTTTGGCAGTGTAAATGTTGAAGTTACCACAACCACATAAATGACAGATATTAAAAAAAATAAATGGGCAGTTTCATCTCTTTGTGGCTGTGACAGTGACATTCCAGCTTTATTTGACCTTTCCAGATGCTCTTTACTTCTCTCCTTGCTAAATCACTCTTCCACACAGCCCTGCTTTCCATGGGTGAATATAAACTTTCTGACACAGCCAAGAGACTGCCATATTTGTTTAACAGCCCTGGAGAAGCCGTAACTGAGCCAGAGCAGTGCTGCTTGCCTCTTTTCTGACAGGAGAAAGGTCTGGCTTTAGCAAAAGAATTCACTGGAGCACTGCCTCTCCAGACCACCACCACTGTGCTCAAAGGGAGGCAGTGTTCACAGCCACCAAGGCACCCTCCTTCCTTGTGTTTATGCTGGGGGATGAATTTTAATTAAGTATTTCAACACAGCTTTGCTGTTCAGATGTGTCCACAAAGGTTTGGCTCCTGATAAGAAGGGGATGGAGCTGCTAGCACACAAATCTCAGTCTAGTACCAGAGTTTTATGCTGTCTACACGTGTGCTCTGCAAAGGGAGGTCTTGAGTGGGCTGAAAGCTATGGGTGCTAGCCCAGGCTTTCTTCTAGTGTTGTAGGGGAAATGACAGCAGGACTCCCTTTCCAGTCACCAGAAAAGAAAGCAGGATATTCAAACAGCACTTCATACATAGCTGAAAAACAAAATCAATTTACCCAGCTGCAAGTGCTGCACTTCTGCTAGTCAAGTAGTTAGCAGTGCACCTGGGCTTCTGACTGCACGGCCGGGCTGCATTCCCTGCCTGGCCTGAACGCAAACCCTCCGTGGCTGCTGCTTACTTCACCACCACACATTCCTTACAGGACAGCTGGGGCAGATCAGCTAATTCTTGCAACAACTTCTACAGCCGAGTCCATGCTGCAAGGCATTTTATTTAAATAAAATTATCTGAATCAAGGACTGACGCAATCATCTAATAACAGCTAAGAGTTTATTATAGCAGGAAGAAAACTGCTGCACACATAGCGTTTTTCAAGCAACAGGATTACTAATAAAGCAATCCAGCTGCCCCATAATGGGATCCTTTCTACCTTGGTAGTCTGGAAGCTGAACATACTGTATCAATTAAGGAGGATGCTAACCCACAGCCACCACAAATATCTCTCTCTTGCTCCTTGAACAGACAGACTAGGCCATCATCAACTTACTAACTGGAAAGACTTGGCTGGGTAGGCCATGAAAAATAAAGCTCAACAATCTAGTTCCAGTTTCCCTTCCTTCAACACTAACTCATTACCGGCATTAATTCCCAGGGTCTCATGTGATTTTCCCTTTCCTAATGCTACTGCTCTGAGTCCTCCTTTCACATCTTAAAGCACTTGGAAGAAATGCTGGGGTCTCGTGGGTGGCTGCTTAACACCCTCCCCACACTCACCACAGACTCAATTGACAGGTTTGGTTGCAGCTTCTTTTTCTGCACAAGTCTGTGATATAAGCTGACAAGGAGGTGCTCATTTAATTGGGGAGTAATTACAAAGTAATCCTAGATCCTGTCAACACCCTGGCACAAGAAAGGCCATGGCTGGACATAACAGATCACACCAACAACCCTAGTGAAGAAAGCTGGGTATTAAAAAGGCTGTTTGTGAGGTACAACTGGCCCATTGAATATTTTCTCTGCCCACATGCTGCAAGTGACAGAAGCTTTAAACACATATTATTGGTTTTCAATAGTGATGGAGGAAGTGCAGACCTACTACAGCCCTGCTTCTGTACACTACACCTCTTGGATTACTCCTTGGTGTACTTGGATGTCTGCCAGAATGCCCAAAAATACTCAAAAATGGTTGTCCTCTCCCCACAGGGGAGCTCTAGGTATTGCAGATGCTCTACACAAACCTCATCACAAGTATAGGGAGCCACCCGAAGTTCCTTTTATTTGAACCTGAATTAAGAGAAAAGTCACTATTTGCCATACTCCCCAATGTCATCTTCTAACCTGAAATACCTTCCTTCCTTCACTGCATGTTGCTTTGCATTTGAAGCCACATTACAAATTTGAAAAAAAGAAAGGCAGTTGATAAATCCTTTTGGTATTTATGTTCCAAACCCAGTCTCCAGGACACAGGAGTAGTTCAAAGAGCTTGGTTTGTGTTGACAAGCTACACTATCAGCAGCTGACCTCTAAAGAATTACAGGTATGATGCTCAATGAGATGAATGCTGCACAGTGAAGGGCTTTGCTTTCCAATAGAGTTGGCCTTTTAGAAAGACTGAAGGAATTAAATGGATATTCAGAAGGAATCATTACAGACACTCGCAGTACAAGTTCACCAACTCCCCACAAAAGGAGTTTAGTACTACTAGCATCAATGCTAGTGTCCTGTTCTGACTTAATTGCAGCTGCTGAGTTCCAAGCTGAAAACCAAAATATAGCCCTCACTACTTCTCAAGTGCTATGCCCTGAAAACAGGAGGTATCATTACACTGTACTGTGCAGTACTAGCATCCACTCAAAGAACCATTTGGTGGCTGCTTAAGGACTTACTGAAGGTAAAAAGGCAAATTTTAAGTCTACTTGCATTTACCAACCCCAGGGCACAGCCCCTGCAATCTGGAAACACAGAACTCAGTCACTACTTCTTAGTCACTTTCCAAAACCCATCTCTGCAGCTCAGGATGAGAACAACACCACAGCAGTAAGAGCTCCATCCCTAAGCGTAACGGCGTAAGCCCGCGTGGATCCCACTGGTAGTGTGAAGTTCTCCACTGAAGTCTCTCTTTGTCCAGAGGAGCTAGGAACTGCTGCATAGAGATAACAAACTTTTCTGACAGCCAATTCTTCCTTTTGGACACTGGCAATGAATCAGCAGCACATCACTTGCAAGAAGCGCCAAGTAAATTCAGTGCAGGAGTTTTCATTTTTGGTCAGTGGCATACAATTCTCAGTGTCTTGCACAGTTTTTAATTCTCATATCCCAGAACACAGGACAAAAGAAGAAAACCCCAAAGTCTGTTCCACATTGGTTTCCCACTGGCGTGGTATTAACTGCTTTGGAGCCAGAACACGCCCTTTTATGAGCTAACAACGGGCTAAAGTGGCGAGGGCAGAAATCTCAATCCAGCACACTTCCTGTCCAGCACAGGGTAAATATTTGTTCTCCTCTACATTTGTGCCTCTGGAGCCTTTAACTACACTTCTGCTACAGAACTGCACCATTTCAAGAAGAATCTGCTTCTGGTGTTCGAAAGCTACTGACCATTAATCAGTGAGTTGGCTGGCATTTCAGATCAGTAAAGTATAAGGTCTCTTGATCCCCGAGTTACCAGAGAGCACTAATAGCTAGGAAAACACAAGAAGCCTTCAAACATGCAAAAGCTATGAAAACCCCGCCAAAACTATACAAGGGTATCAACTGGCTAGAAGCAAGATCTTTTAGAGTTTATTATGAAGTTCAGACTAGCAAGACTCTTCATTATACTCTTCTCTCTCCTATGAAATCAGCTCATAAACGTCAACTTGCTTCAAGCTCTCTCGTAACAAAAATTAAACAGAGCTTGTCTCTGCATTTTATATGCTGAATTTCCCAAATGCTTTATAGCATTTGAAGATATACTGGAAGAAATTACTTTACCACACTAGGATGCAACTATTTATAGACTGAAAAGTGGCAACAAACCACTGAAAGCCAGACTGTTCAACTCATGGAAGCTGAACTCCAACTGCTCAGCACAGGACTGGGCCAAGACACCAGGATGAAAACCTGCACGAGCAGCCTTATGTTCCTGATGGCAGGCCCACACTTTACATCTCACCATCCAGGTTTATCCAGACCCGGTACCGATTTCATCGTGAAGGTGAGGGTCACCCACCTGGCCCCAGGAACAGGCTGGGCGGGGAAGACAGAGAACACCTGGCACTGTAACACAAAGCAGGACATGCAGCTCTGCTCCAGCTCTGGCCTACCTGAGAGCATGAGCCAAAGGTACAAGACTTCTTTCAACTCGAAGCAGGTCAGGGAAGCACCTTCCCTCTGATGGATTCACAGGCAGGCATAAACACAACTGCTCCAGTGAAGATTTGTCTTGCTTCTGCCAGGAAGGTGTATGTGTGCAGCCTATCAGTTTATACTGAGTCCACAGAGCCAGCAGTGCAGGAGCCGATCTGGCTGAAAGCCCTTCTGCAGTGTAGGTTCAGAGACATCTGGGGCTGCCCAGAACTACATCTGGGGCTGCCCAGAGCTTCCTGGGAGGATTCACAGGTGGTGTTTTTTCTGTGACTCTTCTTTGGCTGTTTACTTTGCTGATGAACAGGAAGAGAGGAAGTTACAGATCCATTCATCCAGGCTTTCTAAATACAGAGCTACGTAAGCAGGTTGAATAATTGAAACAACTTAATGTATTTGCCCACTGCTCTGTATGGATGCTGCAAAATTAGCACAAAGCATTGGCAGAAATTTAGGGACTCTGCAACTCTGGAACATAAAAAAACTTCAAATAATCTGGTTTTCTAAGGGATGATGGCAAATGTTTTGGATAAAAGAAATGATAGCTGCATTTCTAGCAAGAAAGGGCCTCCAAAACATATTTGGCATGAAGCCTTAAAGCTCCCTGTCAAAGAGCAAATAATCAGAAAGGATACCTGTATCCAACAGAAGGCTACATGGCGTAGATGCACTATGTATTTGGGCTTCACTCTCACCATCAGTAACACCAACTCTTGGATAAAACGTACAGAAAAAATGTAAGATTTTTGGATACATTTGTCCCCTTGGCCATCATCACTGTCCCTGACACAATGTGCTGTCAACATTCAGAGCTCTCACACTCATTTGGAACTGTGAAACACGTAATTCCCAGCTCCAGAGGGGTCATTCCCAGCTCCGGAAGAGTTGCCTTTTGAACAACGTCTGTAATTGGTAAAGTCATTCACCTGAAATGGGATTTTTCCAAAATTAGGAAAATAGCTCCAGGGACAAGATGACTGTGATTCACATGTGCTACCAAAGAAGTAAGGGCCCTGAAGGATCTTACTGTGCTAGGAACTACCATACACAGGGCGAAAAGCTGCTCTGTGCTCCAAAGCACTTCAATGTGAGACTCGAGATGAGGGTGGAAACAAGTAGGCAGTGTTAGTCAAGGTGCTTGGCAGTGGTCTCAGCACACCCACAGCCTACCTCTTGTCATTTTCTATATCAAGATCATAGTAAACTAAAGAGAGACTCGATCCACAAAAAGACTGATCCTATCTGAAAAAGGAACAAACAGTTCACAACCCCTACAAGCTACACAAATGTGTCTGAACTGCAGCCTCCTATGCAAGACCACAGGACTGAATCCCACCCCACCACCCCCCCCCCAATGTTTGGAGCCATCACCTTGTTCTCAATAGCTACATCCTGCTGCCATGGTGCATTTTGCTCTAGTTTGGTCCACGCAGTTGGTGCTGCCAGCCTAATGTAGGGGAAACAACAAAACTGTGCCAGTCTACAGCAGATCACACCTAAGCAAGCAAGGCAGCACAAACAAGAGCAAGAAAACAACTGAAAATGCAACGAGCAGACAGTTGGCATCAGGGGCTGATACAAGTGCGGGCTGACATCTCACTGCAGAGATAAGAATGGGAGAGGTGAAATAGGGCCTTGAAAACAAAGGTAGGTACCTCATATTTAATAAGGTGAAGAAAGGGATGCTACTGATGGGACATGAACTGAAGGGCATGTTTAAAAGTGATGGATGACAAAAATTATTGCTGCAGCTGTTTGGGTGAGTGTGATTGGATTGCTTCATGGAAGTCAGAAAAAAAGAGTGTTGCCATTACTCAAACATAAGATAATTGAGAGCCTCTGTGAGAGCGGCATGGGAGATTCATTAGCCATTTTGGAATAAATAAAATGTCAGGTCAGAGTAGGGAATGTCACAACTATAGTTGGATGAAAGGATTTAACTGATCTGTGTGAAGGCAAGATACTGAATGTTTACATAAAGGCACTGTAAAAAAGTCTAACTGATAACCCCTGTGAGCAGCTAATGTCTTCTAAAATGCAAAATACAGAACTGAGCCTTGGGAACTCTGAAAAGGGGCCACCTGGGCACTCCTTCTTCCTCCCACCTCCACCCCTGCAACACAGAACAACAGAGAGACTGAGAAGGCAGAACTGCTCCTCCATCTAGCCCCAAGCAGAGGTGCTCCTTTCATTCACACAAACAGCACAGCAGGAATTGTCACCTTTTACTGCTGTTGCCTCTGTAAAGCCAGCACAGACAACTGGGATGGGACTGACATCTACACCTTCTCATGCATGAAGAGAAGGTAAGTCTTTACTATGCCACAAGCTTGCCAGTGTGTCCACTCTGTGTCTAACTGAACCTCCAGGCCTTCAACAGTGCACAGACAAGCAGTGTCAGGATGATCAGATCCTCAGTGAATTACTGGGAGTTGACCACAGACATTTCTCCTGCCAGGCTTTAACTCTTAGGTGGGCTCACATATTTGCACAGTTGTAGGTTCAACAGTTTTTTCACTTATAGTCTAAATAACCAGCTTATAGTTTAAATCAAACCACTAACAACAACAAAAATTCATATAGATCACTGTCTCTGTGTCCTGTGGTTGTGGAGATGAGTATTTATTAAGGTAATGGCCATATTTAAAATTGAATTGCATTGTGACTTACTTTTAATTGGATACCGAAAGTGCGAAAGCTACTGTGGGTGGTGAGATTATGAAGATGGTCTTTTCTGGAACCTTAAGACATATTCTGGGCTTAGGCATGAATATGTCATCTAGGAGTATAATACAATAGGATTTAAACTCTCTACAATAACACTGAAGAGCAAGTTATTCCTCAGTGTACATCACAGCCTGAGGAGGGGTCTAAATAGTGAGCATCTTCATGGGCCTTAAGTCATCTGCATGCCACTGCGAGCTTCTAGCACTGACTTACCACCACATGCACTGCAAGTGATGGGATCTCCTATCCTCATGCAGTAAATATAGTCCTGACTGGTACTGAGGTGTGCTTTGAGTGATCCGTGCCAAGTCTGCGGGTACACCTGGACAGCACAGTGAAAAACAGTGTAGAGTATCTAAGCCAAGGTACCAGAAACACGGGTGGTAGTAAAGCACAGCTTAGCAATGGCTATCTAATGTAGGAGCTGTAACAGGCATGTAGGGCACAGCCCCCTGCAGAGATTAGTACCCAGCAAACATGGAAACTGAGGCTCAGTAGTGCAACGGAGCAAAGAAGGGAGTTCACATCGTGTCTTCCCAGTGTGCTGTGTTCAGGCCAGGATGCAGATCTTAAAACAAAGTAAGAAAAAAAGGACAGTTGAAGACTAAAAATTATGATAGGGCATAATTACAGCAGGAGTTTTTGTCCAGACAGCATCCCAAGAGACCAGCAATTGCATTTAGAGAGATGCAGGCAATTCTGGCTCACCCAACATACTGGGTGAGGACAGCACAGCACTCTACTGTGCGTCCTTCAATTCACTGTCTTCGCTCCAAACCCACACTCCTTGGCCCTGCCCACAGCCACCAAAAATTCAAGCTGGGAATCTAAGGACAATATTACTTAACTTTAAGGAGATGTAATCTTTAAACACGTTCTTGATCTCATGAGCAAAACCTCGTATTTTTAATCTATTTTTTTATCTTAATTATTGTCTTGAGACTGTTTATATAGTTTATCAAAGCAAGAAACACTATCTAAGAAGTCAGATGTGGGACTGATACCAAGGATTAAAAGCAGAAGAGAAACATTCCAGTTTGTTGGGTATTTTTGTTTTCTTCTTTCTTTGATCTTTTATTCAACCTGAACTATTAGCAAAGGCAGTTCCAGTTCTTAGTAGCACAGTAGCTCTGAGCTAATATCTATTAGTATTGTTTATTATTTTAAAAGGTTGTGCTACGGGTTTATAGTCTAATTTTCCAAAACTTTTATGAAAAGGAAAAAAGGAAGCGAGACTTAAAGACACATGCACCAGGGATCTGCAATACTTTGGTAGGGTGTTGAGCTTGTTAGAATAGCTGCCCTAGGTAAAGCCTGGGAAAGGCAGTCAGCAAACTTTCTGGACTTAACCCAAAGGCTACCAAGGAGAATGTTTCCACTGACTGCCAGGAGTTGGGTTCAGGCCCTGCACTGTGGGGGAGAGTGGCAGAATGACAAAAAATGTCTGATGACTCTAACCAAGTCCAAAGGAGCCGTTAGGAGCTGCTGCATTATTTAAAAGCAGACATGCAGAACACTTTACCAGATAACTACTGGGAAAAAATTGATCTCTTTTTAAACCTAGCAGCAAGATTTTCATCATCCTGATGACAGGAAAACCTAAGGGAACATAGCAGGAAACACACTGCAGAAGGAACTGGGAGGAAAACACTGCTAACCAGCCAGTTCAGCCCATCAGGAAATGTTTACTCTTTATTTTTCCATGTCAAAATGCTGAAGGCTTCAAACTACATTCTCTGAGAGACAGAGCACAAAGGGACATAGGGGACACAAGTCCCAGCATCGATGCCCTAGGCCAACAGACACTGCCATTGACTGGTGAGGACTTGGGGACCAGCCCAGGTCTGCCTTATGTTAAAGTCATGCTCTGCTCCACAGTCACCCTCTGAAAAGATGTGACAAGACCAAATGTAACCTATATTAGTAACACCACTCTACTGCATCTGGCTGGGGAAACTGGCACACAGGGCAGTCAGGAAAGCACATGAAATACTTGAATGCAGGAGCTGGATCTGTAGCAACTCCAATGGCTGAGGACAGAGTGTGATTTAAGCCCTAGCCACAGACACATTCAAATTCTTGCATTTTCTCATTTCTAGGAGATGAGGTCAAAGAGCTCACCACAAGAGAGGACGTATGACGTAAACTGAATGGTGAGTGCCAGCACTATGCTGAGGTTTTTTTCTCACTGTGCTCCACACGTATCCAAAGCCTTTCCATTTATAGGAAAGGCCATTGATATAAAAGGTGCATTCTTCATTAGACCAGAGGAGGCATCATTCTGAGTACGAAAACGTTAGCACTGTCGCCAAAGCTCAGTTAAGGAATGGGAGAAAAAACTCCACTGTTTTCTCTCACTAAGAGGAGCCTTCAGATGGGCAGAGGACTGAAAAGAGAAGAAAAATCATGTATTTTCATCAAGGAAAATTAATATACCTCTGAGTTTATGGTGTCTTAGCTACTTCTAATAAAAAGCGCTAGATAACCTTTTTCTTTTTTTTTTAATCAGCTTTAGGCTGGAATAAAGAGGATTGGAACAATTCTTATTTTGCCATGACAAATGTCCCAAGTTACTGTGCACGAATGCAAGTATCTTAGAAAAGAGCAAAGATAGAAGAATAAAATCCCAGCAGAACCGAAGTTAAAAGTAAATTTTCACAGGCAACTGTACATTATTTGTTAGTATTTTCCCTTCCTTACTGTAGCTCCATTTCAACCCTAACCATACTCCCATATACTTTCTTCTTAAATTGTGAGCATTCCCCATTGATGGCTGAAAATTCCCCAATTTTAGAAAAGCGAGTTTCAGGATAGCTCTGAGAATTTGGGCTTTTTTCTGCTCTACAGAAAAGGGTCTGTTTACAGCAAGGGTGCATATAATAAAAATATTTTGCTACAAGTTGCAGAATTTTGCTCTGGCACTGGAATTGTGATGTCTTTTGGGAGCTGTAGTTCAGATGCTTCATGCTCCCATTTTCTTCTGCTCTGCAGGAACTTGTTTATAGGCACTGTCCACAAGAAGCTACCCAGTAGGATGGTACTTTACAGAGGTCTAATGGGTGCACTTCATGGGAGATGCAATTCCCTTTGGAAACCTCCTCACAGATACTATTGAAGAACTGCTGATCAACCCCCTACATACCAGCATTCCCCAAAGCATCATCAAGGAAAAGGGCACACACACAGTGCTGCTGGTTTTGCCATCAATCATGCAGTTCCTGAATGTAGTAAAAGCAGGCTGTCTCTAGGAGGACAGTCACTGGGAACTGAACATGGCAGCTCGCCAGATGGTGGTTTGCTCACAGAGGATGGCAGAGAGGCAAGGGTAGGGCTTAAATTTCAGTTCACCTGTAGGGAGATGGATGACAAATAGCTGAGGTGACCAATTTGAATAGGGTCAGGCAAAGATTAATTATTTGCCTCTGCTACTGTTTAAAGAGAAGAGTTGATGAAAATTGCAAGATGATAACTGCTTCTGACTCGTTCTGGAACAGGAGGAGGGAAAAGCATAGATGGGCTCTAGTTTTGTGTTTTCTTGCATGAGGAAAATTGCAACAATAGTTGAGTGAAGAGTTTATTTGTGTTACAAGTTTTAATCTCAGTCTGGCAGTGATGGCAACAGGCTTTGGTCCAGCAGCAGCTGAAGAGAATGACCAGATGAAAAATCTTTATTATACATGAACATAAATACAGAATTTTCCATTTCTCTTCCTTCTGCCTGGAAGCATATGGCATCTATTCCCAAAAGTTTCAAATAGCAGACACTGAAACAATCACTAGCTCTGTGGGCAAGGAATTATTTTTTCCACAGCTCTAGGTCTAAAAAAATTTGTATTTTAGCCTTGAACATGATGAAATCTTGCAATACGAGATATATTATCAGGTGATATGTAAATCAAATTAATTTTTAACCTCCCTGTCTGTCAAACAGAGCACAGGAGCTCACTGTGAGTCCAGCTGTACTTTTACAGCATTCATGACCACAGGTGCAGTCAGTCCTTAAGGAGATACATTACAGGATGCACAAGCTACTGGTGGAGGTGAGCATTTGCACAGGTTACCACAGGTCTCTGTAAAGCACTACATTTGCAAAGCTGTGCTACATTCTGATAAGCACCTCACCCCACTACTTGCTACTAGTTCAGGTTTCCTTTTGGTGCTGGGCTGTGCTGAAACTGCTCAGAGACCACAAACCACACTTTAATAAACAAAACACATACACACAAAATAGAAATTCCACCACAACTAAAACCCAGCCATCCTTCTGCTCTTTCCACCTCCCACACTGAGCTTCAAACTTGCATTTAGAAAAATCCAAAGTGACCAGCTCTGTTCAAAGCATTAAAACAGCTGGGACACAGACACATCACCAGTTCTAGTCTTTGTACGTAGCCACCGGTAATATGTCTGCATAAACTTATAAGGGGGCTATTTGCTTCCATTTGTAGGCTGAGCAAAATGGGAAGAAGCCATGACAACAAGCAATACTGGAGAACTCTAGAAGCTGAAGTGCTGTGCTCAGACATTTCGTCCCCAACAGGGCACCCCTCCGCTCTGCTAAACAGCTGAGACAGGATGAGTTAAGGAGGCCAAAGGGAGGACATGGAGATGGCTGCAAGGCATACCCTCAGATCAGAGTTCCCCAGAAACAAACAGCTTGAGCACCCCCCTCGTTATGCACTGGAGAGCTTCACTGTAAACACACCCTCTACTGAGGCAAAGAGCAGTAATATAAACCAGATGCTGTAGGGAATTTTTTCCCTCTTCGTCTGCACTAAATTTAAATACTGAGCTCTTCTTTTGCCAATTTATTCTTAAAGGGCCTGTATGCTGTTCTTCATCTCTATCCCACTTGCTTGAATTTAACAGAGAACTCAGTAGGTCTCCATGCATTTCGACCACCCCAAGAAACACGTGTTCTTCACAAAGTCCTGAAGTCTGAGACCTGGCTTTCCAACTACTGGGTCAGGAGCCCTCACAGCTTCTCTACCCTTTCACCTGAGAACAAATGGAACCTTGCAGGTGAAATCATAGCCCTAGAAAAGTTTCCTCCTCCTTGAGATAAAATGCACTTCAGGTCTTTATCTTCTGAAGAGTGATATGGTAGAATCAACACAGGAGCTTAATTCCCACCTCGATGAAGTGTTTTGCACTTGCTTTCAAAAACTGTGCCAAAGCTGATGAACACAAAGAAAGCCCCACCACGAAGCTAGCTTAACTGTGGTGCCAAGGGCAATCCACCAGCCTTCTAGCCAGGTGACCAAAATGGGTATCCAACCACAGGCCTTCCCTCCCAGGCACATGAATGGAAATCCATTACTTCAGAACATACTGTCTCATGGCAAAAAGCAGGAGAGGACAACACCCAAAGAGTAGAGCCCCTCCAGACAATGGGCTCCATCTGCACTACCAGATGGCCAGCTCTCAGATGTGCTGGCTACCACAGTACAGCTTAACTGACTGCACCTGCCACAGGCATTAAGTCAACACCACCTTCCTAGTGAAGGCTTTAAGTGATCGTGGCTAATCATTAAAATGGAATAAAGTTTGAAACATCATGGAAGTTGTGCCCTGGCTCCTCTTCCCTTTGCTGGGCTATCAAAACCCACAGCTGCTTCGGTTATCAGTAGAGGGATTTTTTCCAGGAAGCTGCCTTAGCCACTGACCACCACTAAACATCAGCTGACCTTGGCAACTCAAACAAATCAATAGTAACAAAACAGACAACATGCCATTCTTGAAAGATGCAAAATAATGCAAGTGCACGTTTTCCTACATACTGCTGTATTAAATTCCTGATTGGTTTCAGCTCTTCTTAAAAAGTAATGCCTCATCCCCAAAGTCAAATATTAACCTATTTATTCTTTGATAACAAGCCATTCAGCAAGCAGCAGTACTAATGAATTCTGGCTCCCTACACTGCCCCAGTGTGCTCGTGTCTAGGTAAGGAACAAACCTATTTGGCTCATCCCATCCTGCCACACCTCTAGAAACGAGATGCAGTTTGCACCTTTCCTCTTCGTTGCCCAACTTTTGACTTATTTTCCCCATCAACATAATTGACTTTTCACAGGGAAAGAGCTCTTCTGGAATATAAACTAGCTAGAGGATGGAAAATTAAAGCATAAAGTGGCCAGTCTCCATCATGGAGAAAACTAAGCAGGGAGTTATACAAATTCTCATACAAGCACAAATATCACCTGATGTAATTACTAGTGATAGAGAAAAAGAGGATGATCAGTAAGGTGTAAACATTGGTTTACAAAGCCAGGTGAGTAACATAATGACAAAAGTCACTGGTGATAACTCCCCAAGGATTCAGCTGTACTGGAACTACACAAACATCTTACTGGATCCTAAATTAATTCAAAATAAACTGGGACAAAACAGGGAAGAGCCACAAACTCATCCCTTAACAAACAGCAATATCCAACACGTGAGACTGCAAGTACAGGTGAGGAAAGAACAGCATGAACAAGAATTATGGACATCACAGTAAGAGCACCCTGCTCCATGCTGCGCCTGCACACAGAGCACAGTAAGGTCCTGAACCTGCACGAGACAGCAGGAACAAAACATTTTTGTAAGCAAATGCCTTAAATCATCTGAGATGTTCAATGTACTTCTATTTTACAGTTCAGTAGGAAAGAGCTGGATAGAATTATGCAGCAACTGTTCCATACATTTACAGCAGATTTTATGTAGAGTTTGACTTAAGTGAAGGTCAGATCAATATTCTGTGGGTTACAGTTAGTTTGCTTAGTCCTTTTAAGGCAATACAAAGGAAATCTCTCCTTTCCTGCCCCTCCCTTGCCACTCTTGGAAAAGACATTGTCAAGATACAGAAATAATTGTGGAAACCTAGACTTTCTGTGGACATTATGGTTGCATATTAACTACCAGTGACAATAGCAGCTCTGAGGGCAGCATGGGGAGGTGCCCCTCTCTCATACACAAAAGTGAAACCACTCAAAGGATGGGGTACTTTTTGCCTTGTGTATTTCAAGTTTTGAAATAGTCTTACAAAGATACAAATTTTGGGTGGATATCAGAACTGGGCTACTTCAAAAAGTAGTGCTTCAGCACCCTCCATAAAATGGGGCATCAAAACCAGTGTAAACCATCACAACACATTATTTGCCTATGAGTATGCATGCAATCATATCTCTAATCCATATCTTTCCTCAGATTTTTTTTCCTTTCTAGTAAGCTCTGATCTCATCTGAAATATATGCTCTTTTAGCTGCAAGGTCCCCAGCTGGCATATGCTGCCTTTGAAACTCTCAGATGTGGCTCCTGACCACAGAAGCCATTTGCGGTCTGGCTTGTTAGGAAGAACAAAGTACAAAGATGCCCGCTGCTTTATACTTGCAAATGGGTAGCTGGAACCACTACTTTACTTAGGACAACGGGCATATCTTGTTTACTGTGATGCACAGAATCATAGAATAGATTGGGTTGGAATGGACCTTTAATCTAGTCCACCCTCCATGCAATGAGTAGGGACATCCTCAATTACATTAGGTTGCTCAGAGCCCCGTCCAGTCTGACTTTAAATGTTTCCAGGTGAATGTTTCCATCCAACACCTCTCTGGGCAACCTGTTCCAGTGTTTCATCACCTTCATTATAAAAACCTTCTTTCTTGTATCTAATTTAAACCAACCCTCTTGCCTGCACTGCGAAGGCCCTGGAAACTACACAGGATGCCTGCTTACACACCCCCATTCCCTTGTCAGACACCATTTGCTTTCCACCAGCTGTGCAGACTTTGGAAAAGCAGGTGCATCCAAGTAGCACCTTTTTTTTTTTTAAGAACAGTCTTTTTTATTAATTGCAAGGAAAAGAGAGTCAGTAACAACAGCACAGGCTTCTCCAGTGTCTGCCAGCAGCACCTGCCTCCTCCAGTAGCTTTGGAGAATCCCCAGAGCCTGTTTCACACTATGTTTCATCAGCATTGTGATAAAGGAGACACAGGAGGGATCAACTATAACAGCTACAGCACTATTTCTGTAACAGAGCAACACACACCCCTTACTACCACGACTGAAACCCCACAGGTACAGCAGGGAATGGAGCTGGAGATGCTCCCACTTCTGATGTGAACAATAAACATGAGGTCTCTGCTTCGGGAAAGACAAATTATTTACACAAGACATTTCGTTTGAGGGTAGGATGAAGCAGCAGGGATTCTACCTGTATTTGTAAGCTTGCAACGAAGAGTATTCCTAATAAGAGGACACAAAACCATACTGGGCAGGCAGAATGACGTAACTGCAAGTCCAAAGCATGGCAAGTGGCACCAGTGCTCATACCAGATTTGCTGAGACCCATCACAGTGATGGGTCCTCTCTCCACATCATGTCTGGTATCCTTCCATCAGAAGGAACAGAACTTGCAGAAATATCCCGGCCTCAGGTAGGAAGCAAATTTTAGAAAAAGGTAACACCTTGCTGAGAACAGTTTCCTGCATGGCCTGGTTCAAACATGGAAGCTCTCATATTGGAGAGCTTCTGCTTGAGCTATGTTGTCACCCAAGAAAAACAGCCAATTCCCCCGGCCACTTGATATACATTTGAGACAGGCAAGGAGGAAAGGGCAGGTACTGTGGAGAGCATGCTCTGGTTCCAACTGAGCCCCTGCCTGTAAGGGCAATGGAAGCACTGTAAAACCTCACTGCAACAGCAGAATACTGGGAAAAACAAAACTTCTACTTCAAGACTGGGCAAGCAGTCTGGGCAGACTACTACTAAGCTGTACCTTGACTCTTCCTTACTTAACTTTTTCATCTATTTTTTTTTTGCATAAAATTTAATAATCAAGTAAAAACTAGTCTGTAAGACATGTGCCAAGCACCCTCTCACAGATAACACAGTAGAAAGGCTCCCGCACACTCTGAGGCACATCACATGTGCCAGTTCAAGGTAGGTTTCTTTTGCCTTTAATCATTTCTCCCATGAATAAGTAACACCTAATGAAAGTGCTCTTACAGTGCCTGACAGTATTTGTATTCTGATACCCAACTGCTACTCATATGCCTCTCCTAAGACAGTCTCTTGTTAAGATTACAGCAGCAAGGGCAGGAGACGTGAACACAGACACTGCTTAACATAAACGCTTGAAACAGTTGTTCAGCTTAGTACCGATTTCTTATTTTGGACTTTATGCCCAAAGACTGCTGGATTAGCCCCATTCATGGAGACTTTAAATACAGTGTTCTCTATAATATGTGCACACCTGTACATGACAAAATTAAAGCCTACTTCACTGTAGATTCACCCTCCGGCTCCACAGTCAGTACTATTGAACAAGGACTACTGCAGACACCATACAGTGTCACTCATCATTTTACCCTGTCTTGCTCTGTACTTGAGAGTGATCATGGTTCTCTCAGGCACATCCTATATTTTACAGGAAAAGGAACGGTGTCATGATTGAGAATGACTAAGACAACCAGCTTTCTTCAGTTACTGTGGTTGGATGGCCACTCAAATTCCTCACTGCTGCCCAAGGATTGGTAGTAGAAGTTAACACCCCATCAAGCCTTCCGACTCTGCTGCCTTGTATTGGTAAGCTGCCTGCAAATAACTACTATATCCAGAAAGCCAGGTTAGCAAGAGCATTGGCAGACCTAGGGGATTAGACTGACTTTGATACCTGTACATAAACGCTCATATTCTTATGTGTTTGTGTAAGAAAATGCCAAATCACTTAGTCACAGATAACACGTCAGAGTACAGCTCATCTCTCACAAAGAGTGCCTTCCATACTCACCATTCCTAATTTTGCTGTTGCCTGACAATTTTCCTTTGCAACAGTTGCTAAGCAAAACATTCGCAGTTCAGCTTAGTATCACAACTGACACATGATGACTGTCCTAATGGTTACACATAGAAAATGCATGGCTGTTCAATCTGGTTTAAACCACTGACAAGAAACAGATAACTCAAATGGCAGGACATGCAGTTCATGTGCAGTCCTGATCACTGCAATCATGTGTGCTGTCTGTTTTCTCAAATAAAGAACCATCTGAGCCAGGCAAGGTACATGCAGATGACAGACAGCAGTGTAACTTACCACGTGGAAGTCAAATTACCTTGGTACAAACAGTCAAGGAACATTTACTGTCACTTGTTTCAGAAGGCCTAAAAACCTTATTCCAGAAATGTCCACACAAGGTCCATCAATATCTAATGAAAACAGGTATCTTCCTAGCACCCTAAACCATCCACCACGAGTCTTCTAGTTAGAGAAATTTGAGAGTATTTCTGGAAGTTCAAGTAGTTTCTCCTTCTCTTACAGTAGTGTAGTTCAGTGTAAGACCAAAATAAAAAAGACAATTCAAGATAGACTCAATGTGCTATGTTTTTAATATCTGTGGCTAAGAAACTGTACCATGCCTTAGCAGCCATGCCAGCACTCAACAGAATAGAAAGCAGGAATTAATCTCCTTTTCTCCCGAAGTACAAAGGAGTAAAACGTCACTGTGGTTAAGAAAGAAAAAGGAGGGTCCTTCTGACATTACTAGCAGACATATTGACAGGTTTATTTCAAGCGTGTGCTTAGATCAGAAAACCTCTTCTAATTCCCTTCAGCCCAAGAGTTTCCTAAGTAGACCCCAATAACAGGACTGTCAAGAGAAATTCTTTTTCCATTAGCATTGGCTTCATCACAGACAAGGGGGGAAAAGGTACACCTCTTCATCCTTCTCCTCCCATGTTTAATTTGTATAAACTGTATCCATGGATGATGATACGACTTTTCAGATAAGACAGAAAGCAGGGGAATGGGAAAAGACCTTTAGAAGCATGGGGAAAAACAGACTTCTGCAATCTGTCTTCAGAAATGGCAGCACTGCAGGTTGCTGCCACGTGTTGAAGCTCTAAGGAGGACAAAGCAGGTCTTTACAAATGAACTGCTACTACACCGGAGAAGGGAAAAGCCACGTGTTGTGTATGTGTATGGGCAGAGGTGTTTTTGTTAGGAAAGAAGAAGAAACAGAGAGAACTGCCTTGTGCAGAAGCAGTAGTAGAAAGGTAAATCACAACCTGCCTTGGGCCCCATGGAAGTTTGCTACAGTAATGCCCATGCTGATAGCAAGAATAAGGTATAGACTGTGCTGTGAAATTACACCTTTGCTCTTATCCAAAACCACACCTCAAAATTTAACGTGAATTTTATACTTGGTTGTCCACTGCCACAGCTTGTACTCAGCACTGAAAAATATCCATCCAAACCCTTAAGCCAAGGGGCACAATCTCATTTCCTGACTGTCACTGTTGAGCCGGTGCTCTAATCTCAGACCAGGGTAAGGCAAGAACCTCCTTTGGTTGAGATCAAGTTATTATGGCGTAAGTCGATTCCTGGCAAAATTCCCCTGACTTCAAGCTTAGACTAAGATGAATGCAGTTCAGTCCGATCCAGTCTTCGTCATGAAACTGTTCATTTTCTGCTCTCCCCATAGCTCCCTTTGAAGGCTGCAGGGAGAACCATGTCTCTGCAAGAGAAATGATAGCAGACTGCATAGCTTCAGAGGAATACAAACATGACACACATTGTTTCAGGGCCTCTGGTTAAGTGCTAATCATCTGGATTTGGATGCCAGTCCCGATTATGAGAAATATGTAGTAAACAGAATCGTGCCATGTGATAGGCGGGCTTAACCCTCTTCCTGCTGGCAGCTGCACATCAACACAAAGCTGCAGCGGGAACAGCAAAACAGTCTCCAAAAACCTACTGGCCTTTTGTCCTCAGCTTGGTGCTTGCTGTTGTCTCCTCTGAAGAGCCACATCCACACAACAGAAGGTTGCAGAAGGATGTATGCAATTTCAACCATAATCAGCCCCCTGGAAGTCTGCTGTTTGGTGATCTCCCCTGCTCTGACCCAAGCACACGGCTGGGCAATATTACGTGCATCTTCCCAGGGAAAAGGGTATGGCTAATTAAGATGCTGCAGTGAGAGGCTCAAGCTGATCTTGTCTGTGGGCCAGGAAGAAATAATCCCACTTCCAACATGCTGAATAAACAGTGGGTGGGCTTGAAGGGCAAGTGTATAGCTGTCCCAACCCTTTCCTCAGCAAGCAATCACACGATTGTCACACGCTACAGTTGGTGCTGGCCATCACCCAGGGACACCACGGCTGCTACACAAGCATCCGGCACAGGGCAGCGCTCGCTGTGCTCCCACTCCAACTGCTGCCACACATCACGCAGCTATGACCACATGACCCTACACCAGCACCCACCACAGGCTGGGAAGAGAAAGTGACCTGAAGCAGCAGGCTAGAGAAGCCAGTAAGTAAAGAATTTCAGTCCTCCTCTCCTGTGGGATTCTCTTCCCTTCCATGGGATCACATATCCTATTATCAAGGCACACAGGATCTAACTTTTGCAAGACTCTTACTTGCTCTTATGCAGTCAGATGGCCACAGAGCATTGTGCTTGTAAGAGAAATATTTTCTTCCTGCAGAAATCAGACAATCCAACTCAGAAAGTAGAGTTTTCATAGATTAAATTCAACTTGATACTTAACAAGCCTAGCTACACTTATTAGTGGCCCAGGACCTCCTCAAGTCCTACCTCCTACATCCTATGCAGCGTACTGGTACTGCCAGAGGAAGTTAGTCATTTCCACATTAGACAGCCTCCCATGCCATGAGCCAGCCAGCTCATTTCTGCACACAGGTAAGGTATTGTTAAGTGAATTAGAATTTATTTCTTCCCTTCTCAGCTGCCAAAACTGCTAAGTCACTTCATTGCTTAGCACGCTACTTAAGCACTTTTTTTTTCCCTGATTTCCTGATGCTTAAGAACCCAACCCTGATAATTTAGAGCCTGTCTCCAGCTCTCTGTGTGGTTTCTCTGTATTTAGGACTACTGTAGGCTGAGGTCTTCCCAGGAAAACTCAGCACAGAGCCCTGAAATGTTCACGCTGCTGACTTTGAACTACATTTGAAGCAACAGTCAGCAGAGCAATAGATGTTCACGTGAACAGTGACAGGGTAGCAAAAGCAGATCAGATCAGTGCACTATGCACTGGATAGGGGATAAAGAGCCAGGCACCCATCAGTGGAGCCACTATAGCAAAGCATCTCCCTGCTGACAGGGAATTCCTGCTGTAGCAGCAACCACCCCTGCTGGATTAAACCCAAAAAGGAAGCACCAGCTCCCCAAGCGTGAGGAGCCAACCCCTAGCACAGCCCTGTGCTCCCCCAGCTCTCTACAGCAGCCTGGCCCCTCTTTAAAGATGGGAGATCAGGTACTGGTACCTGTTCACGGAAGAAGTCTGGTATTCTGCAAAGCAGCATGGCAAAGTCTTCAGGTTTTGAGCTTTCAAGACTTGGAGGGCCAAAGACTGCACTTGCTGAGCAGTTTTGTTGCCTCAAAGCTTCAGCAAATGGGTTCATGAGAGCTGCATTGAGCTCTGCAGGGCCTAAGAGGAGGCAGTTAATATTCCTGCACAGGCAACAGCAGCAGCTTCTTTCCCAGCTCAGCAGCTGCTGTGCAGCAGTTCTTTGACCAGCCATCAAGCACTTGCTTCCAGAAGGCAGGAGACTGCACTGGACTTGAAACTGAGACAGATGCCAAATCCCAGTCCAGGGCCAGTGCTTGGGGAACCAGGCAATGTGATGTTCAGAACACAGATGTGCCGGTATTTATTTCCACAGCAAAAACAGCCAAGATTGTTTTTTTCTTAGACTCTCTCCAGCTCTTTCCCATTCTCTTGCTGCTCCTTCACTGTGTAGAGCTATATAGATTCAACTCTTCTTCCTCTTATTGTTTTGGTAAATTATTTTAACACCAATTAAGATTTTTCATCTGGCTCACAGTTTATGTCCACAAGTAGTAAATGTGGGAGCAATGCAGAGGCTGTGCCTTGCAAGGAAGGGAACAAACAGCTATTTCTCAGGCAGCTATTGCTAGTTCAGCCCACTTACCATGTGAAGCAGTAAGCACAGTCTCACTGCTTCCAACATGACTTACTTGTGTCAGGCAGATTTCCATTACCCACTTCAAAACCCCTCCTCAATGGCTAGAGGCAGGCAGGTTTTAAACTGCATTCCTACCTATGGAGAGTTGGGGGACACTTTATTCTTTTCACATGCAAACTAGAACTATCACCTGGTCCAAGCTGCAAAAATTCAAGGAATTTGGGCAGGGCTTAAATAAACCGGGAAAGCAAAGTGATGCTTTCCAGCATAGTTCACGGTACTCAGAAGCCTGGAACAAAGCACAAACCTCCAGCTCCTTTGGCTGCCAGGAGCCAGCTCCCCTCTCCATTTGCTGCAGCTCCAAAGGGACTGGTTTCATGGCTGCCGTTGACCACTTTTTTGACAAGCTGCCATTAAAGTGGGCAATCCCACTCTGAAGTTACCCTTCACTTCCCCCACCCTGCTACCTCCTTCTTCTCTTAACCTTAGGCTCAGTAGCGATTATCTCTGATCTGGCTGAAAATTCACTTTTCCATAGCACATGCAGGTACTGATCAAGAGTGCATCCAACTGAGAAAAAGTGACAGACAAGCACAGTCAGACTGGACTAAAGACTGTGAAACTGCATCTGGAGTGAGTCTTGTCCCAAGTAAACGGATGAAGGGAGAACATTCAGCACTTGCATATGCCAAAGTTAAGTAAATTAGGTGCGAAACAAGATTTTGGCGGGTATTTGGAATCATCAGGGACTGTAAATTTGAATATACTTTATGTCACCCTCTGGCAAACTCTGTGGAATTCACTTTACAGACAGCAATTACACAATACATTTATTCACCCCTTTTGTAAGGCTGCAGAAGTAGCAAAGTTTACAAGCCAAAAAGCAGATAAGCACTATATAAACTACATTAAGAGCTCTGGAGTGCATTATCCCCAATATACATATGTGAAATATTTTGCCCACTAATATCTTGTTGGGAAAGCAAAGCAAGCAGCAAATGGGGGGTAAATTAAATCCCAGTTAGCTTGACAGAAACAAGCATGTCTAGCTAATATTTGTATTCTATTCTCTTCTACTAAGATCAGAAGGGTGGTGGTTGTTCTGGGCACTGCAGCTTCATGACAAATAAGCACCCTTACAAAACTGTTTTAAGGATTCACATAAGAAGAGGTCATAGGAGAACATGACCTACCAAGCCATCACACAGGAAGGTCAGAGTGGAACAGACACCTGAGTGAGCTTTGCAGATGCCTCACTCCTTGCAACAGCGTGAGGACAATACTCAGTCCCAGAGGCATGCTTACCCAAAGGACACCTCTTACTGTGTACTTGTGTACACTGCTCCAGCACTGATGAAAAACTTTGCTCTTTGCCTAGAGAGCTGCTTCTCTGGATGGGCTGTGCACCCTGAAGACACACCTTCAATTCCCACAGCCTGACTGTTCCCAGTACAAACACACCTCTACCTCAAACCTCCCTGCTGCTGCCCCACTCAGAAGCAGAGCAATCCTTGCTCAGGGGCTGCTGGAGCCCACTCCCAGTGGGGGGGTTTCCAAATAACCTCTGAAGGACAGTGACACCACCGAAATAGTCTCTACATGAAAGAGATGAAGATAATTATTAAAATCTTACTAAAAAAAGTTTCAAAAGCTCTTTCCAGCAGCACATCACTTTATTAATGTATCAGACCATGAAAGCCAGCAACTCACCTAAGCAGAACAGCAATCTTCAATCCAAAGCATATGAGATCACTGAACACAATGGCAGAATAAGATGGGAACACATTCCCTTCCCAGCGCCTGTTAACAAAGGTGAGGCAAGAAAAGAAAGGAAGAGGAGGAGGTAGAATTTGGGATAGGGATTTATAGGTAGAAAAATATATCAAGGAGTACTATAAGATTGCATTAAACTAAAGCAAAATTTAACAAAAAATAGTATGCTGTGATTTTATTCTCTGGTTAAACCCACATCAGAAACACACTACCAAATATTGCTGTACTATGCTTGCAGAGTTGAAAGACTGTGGAGAACGGGTTATCTATAACTGCAAGTTTGTAGCAACATACTGAAAGCAAACATCTGAAGCTAAACATTACACAAATACAGAAGAACCACTTTGAAGTGGTCCATCACCAGACTTGGTCCTGAAGAGATACTTGGGAGCACTCAATCAGGGTGTGCTGACAGTGGCTGCACCAGCACCTAAAACCAACACCAAGTCAAACACATGGTGGTAGTACAGAAGAACATGGAATTGCAAATCATTTCTTTGATTCAAATGCATTACATGCAAGTATCACAAACAGGATACACTGAAATCAGCACAAGCGGTTTTAAGGTAACATGTAAAAGCAACAAAAACCAAGATCCATTTAAAATCAGTTACCATCTTTGCAGTACTTGTCACCTTGCATCATCTGGGAACCACACTCACAGATCAGAGTTCTGTGGTGCAGGGAGGTGTACAAACACAGCAGAAACACGGTCCCTTTCCCCAATTCCCTGCAGGATACAAGCCCAGCAAGAGAGTGCAGGAAGATGCAGGCAGTTGCACAGGGAGAGGGCAAGGCAACAGGCAGACTGTACTCAGGCCACCAGACAGAGAACTTGGCACATCACGGTGCCCACCACATAAATCTCTGGCCACTGGTGCTCTAGGACTTCCTCCCCACCCTACTGACCACTCTGACCTATATGGCAACAACTACATTTTCAACCTTTCACACAGGTCTAGGACAAGTTAAATATACAGACAGCAGTGGTGGAGGCTGACAACATGCACAGGCTCCAAAGGGGTGAGAACATCTCTTCCCTCCTAGGCTAAATCCAGAGCACATTGAAGAAATTCATTCTCATCAGAGGTTGTTTTTCTCCATTTCACTTGCCAGGTGCCATGGTGCAGACCTGCCTCTAATGCCGAGCACCACACAGGAATAAAAGACACTGCACATTAACTGCTCAAGAGCAAAATGAAAACCCTGTAAGGGGAGTGGGTTTTGGGTGGATGGATTTTGTGTTATTTTGGGGGGGGTTTTTTGAGGATGTTTGTAGTAGTCATGTTTGGTTGGTTTGGATTTTGTTGTTGTTTCGTGGTTTTTTTTAAAAAACCTCTTTAGGCCAGAAAGACTTTTCATTTTTCTGACCCCGTCACAGGCCAAATATTGCCAACAAATACCCTCCTCAGCTGCTGAGTACAGCATGCCTGCCAAGTCATGGCTGGCAGCTGGGCAAGGAGGTATTTTACCACTGCACAGCCTTTGCTTGCTGTACGTGCATGTACTCACCCACCCTCACTCCTCCTCTCCAGCAGGACCCTCCATTTCAAAAGCTGCCCACATTTGAGCCTCAGCATGGCCCTCCTCCTCCCCAAGAAGGAAGAGCTCGAGTTACAACAGGCTTCATCTCAGGAGGTAAACATGAGGAAACAGAACAAAGCCCAGAGACAAGCATGCTGGCACTGCCCTCCTGTCAGCATATAAAGGGGAGAGCAGGTGAAGCCCTCAGGAAAGCTGTCTCATTGCTCCCAAGAGGAAAAGTGGCTGAGGAGTGCAGCAAGGGATGTGTCTGCCTGGAAAACTCAAGTCCTGCAGGAATAAATGTGCAGGGCCAGAAGCTAAAGTCCCTTGGCCTTGCCTATGAAGCTAGTGATTTGGCAGGTGGAGGGAGAGCACAGGCACCGGACACTGGGACGAGAGGGTATCCTGACAGCAAGAACACACTGAGCCTGCTGCAACAGTGATTTTCTACCCTGTATTAACCAAACGTTAAGTACTAATACATCACACCTTCAATGCCACCAGATGCCCTGAAAGTTCCACCCAACACCACCGTCTTCTGCCACAGCTTGCAAAAAGAAGGCTCCTTTTTGACAGCAGATCACCACCCTAAGCTAGGCACAGCAGCTCACGCCCATGGGGCTCTGAGGCATCACCCTGCTGTGGAAAAGCCACATGGCGCCAGCTGGGGCTTGGCACAAGGGGCAGTGTGGCAGCTGTGCCAGGCTCGCCCTGTGTCCCCTGCACCCACCCCTGAGCCATCAGCAGTAACTACCTCTCACAGAACTGCAGGCAGAAGTTGTTCCAAGCTCTGCAATCAGAAGATATTCCGCTTCAAGTGCTTTAGTTACTGTAAGCAGTTCACTAATTACAGTAGTAATGATTGGATTATGGCCAGTTAACAGCTTTAAAGAAACAAGCCATTACAGGAGGGGGAGGGAAATACTCCTTTGGGTTTAGGATAGAAACAGATTTCAGCAGTCCACCCTGTAGGAAGCTGTTAGTAGCTGGCTGGGTCAGACTATTTGCAACATGCTGCAGCAGCAAGGAGCTGTGTAATGTGTCACTAAATGATATGCTGGCACATAAAAATTACCAGTGTTGGAGGAGGTGTGTTTGCAGTAACAGAAGGTCTTCTGTTAATGTGCTCCGTCAGCTCCAAAACCTCTCCACGACTGCACTCATGGTGCAGGCAGGTGTGTGCATGCTAAGTTACTGACATGGTATCATGCCTGAGATGCTTTGTTTCAGCATGCAAGTCGTGAATACAGGCCTTTTGGAAAGTCTTAACAGAAACCTGCTAGCTTGAACCAAGCAGCTGAATGCAACCACCCACACTACCAAAAGCCAAAGGCACTCACCAAAAAGAGCAGAAATTTCCTTTCACTAGCAATTGTTGCCAGCATGGGGAGGATCAGAAATCCATATAAGTAATGCGCAGGGAGGCTCCCTCCACACCTGACACATACACCTCCTCACTCTTTCACAGACTCTGACTACAGAGCAGTCTGCAGAAAAGCAATGGGACCAATGGATCCCTGCAAGAAGTCCTGTCCCAACGGAGAGACTGCAGCAAGGACTGCCAGATCTGGAAGATGCAGTTTTTTGTAGCCATGCCTTTTCTGAGAAAGGGAAGAAGACTCCCAGATATGAGGAAGGCAAGATTACCAGACACACAGCCTCTCCACCTTGAAGGGCACCTTTCACAAAAGAGGAAAGCAGTATCCTACTTTACAGAAGAAATCCCCAGTGTGTTGAAACCACAACAAAGGCAACAATACTCATTCAGAGGTGACTACCCTGATGGTAGTGCCAGCAGTATGCCATGGCCCTGTGGGTCAGGTAGCTCTGCCTAACCAAGAAAAGCCAATCCCTTGCATCACCACCAGCCACTTTTACATGTCTCCTTGCCCTAGGAAAAGCAGGTCTCTATACTTCTTGCTAGCCCTCACCCACAACAGCCAGCCCTCAGTGGTGACACACCACCATTGTATCCCCTGCACAAGCTCTTCAGTTATTCCCCTTGCCCCCCTCAGCAGTATCTTGCTCTGCTTGGTCTCCTTGTTCTCTTTTCCCTTCAGAGGTCTTCAGCCGAGGACTGGCAGAAACTGAGCTTGGTATCACTGGCTGGAGGGAGAGGATTTCTGGCAAGAGAAAACCAGTGGATCTGGGCATCTTGCCCAGAGTGAGTTCACACTTGGCTCACCACAGCTGGAAATAGTCTCAGCTCTGGCCAGAGTTCCCCAACGGCCCAACAAAACCCTTGGGAAACAGCAAGTTTCCACACACTGACCATTTTAAAACAGACCAAAACATTGGTGTTCATGACTGTACTCCCCTGCTGCCCACAGCCAGCCTTCACTGCACAGCGCAGCCGCCTGCAAGGGCCACTGCCAAAGGGTGCCTGATGAGCAAGCACTGACGAAGCACAGGGCCTCTCGCTTTGTGTGCAGAACCAGGTGGGGCCAATGCTTCCTCTGGAGATGCTCCTCTTGTACAGCAACACCGCAAGCAGGGCTAGAGGGAAGGCACAGGCTTGAACAAACATACCCCCACACTCCTCTTACCACGATACGCTTGCATCTGGGCTACTGCTCTCCCCTACTTCCTAAGTGGGAGATGTCCACATCTCCCAAACCAGGTAAGACATGTAGGAAACTCACCCAGAAGCACACATATGCTTAAAAATTTGGAACTCATTTTGGCTGCAGTCAAGGTTTTCCTTAGGAAATTAAGTATTTTCTGTTGTGATAAAGCCTGGCATAGATATGGTCTAAACAGCTTTAAATGGCCTCCTTTTTTTGGCATTGTTTAGCAGCTAAGAAATTAGCTTTTTTTTTCCACCCATGGAGTCAAATTTTACAGCTTTCTTGGGGATAATACATTTAAGTAGAAGAACTAACTTACCATGTACTGAAGGGTAGATTTAAATAAAGTGAAGAGGATTACAGGTAAGTAAGTACTTGGGTAGTAAAAGAAACTTGGCTGCTGTAGAGCCAAGGAATCTGGCCAGGAAACAAGGCTCTAGGATGTACACATCATTTTCCATGATGAAGAAAAGAGCACTCAGCTGGGATGCAGAAACCATACATGGTTCTCTCACTCTCTCTCATCTCTCAGAAGCCTTTATGGGCTAGCTCCTGCAGTGAAGATGTAAGAGCACAACTTCCATTTACAGCAGCAGTGAAGTTCAAATGCTTAGCATCATATGCTGCAGTGAGGAGTAGAAAGTGCCCTGGCTGCCTGATCCAGAGGACATGGAAAGCAGAAGTCCTTCCTCCACTGCCAACTGGCCTTGGTTCAGCACCTCTGTAGGACATGAGAGTCATCCTCAGCGTTATAAAAGGAAACATCAGTATTCTGTGTGAAATTTCTCCAGCCATCCAGCACTGTGCTCACGGAAGGAGCAGAGCAAACCAGCTGCCCATCCACGCTATGCTAAGTGACACGTACAAGATTTCACATGGGTCCCTCTGAAAAATGAGGGCCATACACAGGACACATGAGCAGAGCCCACCTGTGCTATCCTGAAGGGCAAGCCCTACACTGCAGCAGTGCACAATCACTGCCAAGTCAAGTAGACTGTCAAAGAAGCAATCAGCTGATCCATCAAGTCATCCCTGCCTTCACATTGACCACATGAGCTATCCAGAAGGATGTGGAAAAAGTTGTTGCTTAAGAAGTCTGTCCTGCAGCCTCACATGCATATCAACTATCCACCCTGGTGCTCCCAGTAAGCTCTGTACTGCTGGTATTCAGAGACCTACTTGAAACCACTCCAACCTGACTAACAGACAGGTGGTATGGAGACACACATTGGTGGTGTTCACCATAGTGAGTGTAGCCAAGACGTGGTCTTTTCACTTGCCGACATTTCCCATCTTGGCTCTAATTCAATAGGAAAATGACAGGTTTGCTGTCAATTCTCACCCCACAGGGTTGAACACGTTTCCAGTCTACATAGATAGAATGACAAATCAAAGACTCGTCTGGATGGAAGACCAAAATCCCCTGCTTATGCATGCATACCCCAGCCCTGCCGATGGGAGCTGTTTCAGAACACTAAGCGTTGAGAATGTCTCTGCAGTCTTATTCACATTGTAGTGCTTCAAAGCAGCCATGGATTTGGAAGCAGAGTAAGAGAGGACAACCACAGGTAAAAGCATGAGGACAGCAAGCTGCAGTACAGATGAGAGCTGGCTTTCAAAGGCCTGATCCAGCCCTTACCATTAAGATACACTGATTGCCAGCTGAATGGCCAAGACGCAATGACAGGAAATCAGCATGGGGGAAAAAATGGTTCTGCTTTACTGCCTAATAGGGAACCAAGAGGTTGAACTGGCACCAGGCCACACCACAAATGTACCACGTTCTGCTCTCATACAGTAGGGGAATGACAGCAGGGAAGGCAATGGCAGGATGGGAACAGGAAGTAAGTTTTTTATAATTAATCATATTAATGCTAGTGCTTTTGTTCACCTAAGCATTTTTTAGATTGGCCCAGGAACTCCCCAGTTTTGTCTCAGGGATCTGAGTGACTATTGGGAACCTGTATGTCACTCTCACATACTGGGGGTCAAAAAGAAGAGGTGGGTGGTTCTACAGACTTCAATAGAAAGCTTTTCTGTCATGACTAACACCAGACAGCCAGCACTGCTGCTGACAAGTCTATCTCATCACTCTGCACCAACTCATCCCCACAGATTCAATCTCTAAGTAACATGCTTCAGCCCCAAAATCCCAGAGTTAGAGCAAATCTTATGCCTCTGTGAAGAAAAGGGGACTGCCTTTCTTGCTGAGGTTGTTTTTCCCACCCTGGCAGTTGTGAAGCATAGTATACCTGCTTTTTCCCCCTTCAGGCACAGTTCACATATTGCTTTGATGGGATGAGAGGGTTTTATATTGCTATAGAAGATTTGTAGAAGTCATGCTAAGCACATTTCCTATGATAACCATCATGCTTCCAACAGTCACACATGGCAAGAAATCAGTTTTATACTCTCATACAGAAAAAGAGCAAACTGTTGCGCCGCCTTCCGTCCTCCTCAAACACAATTTCTTAGACTGTACAAAATACCTCGAAATCCCAGCAATATATCCAACAAGCCCTTGGGGCAGACACAACACATTAAAGTGAGACCAGTCCATTGTATGTCATATTTCTGCAGCTTCCCAATGTTTCCCCAGACAGTTCTCCAGCCTCTTTTCTACACTGACTGCTTTCTGCACCTCATTGTCAGAAAGAGCACAGCCATTCTCCGATAGCGTAAGAGCACCCCAGAGAACAGCCTAAGTGTCAGGCACAACAGTGATAATCCACAGCCAAATGGAAAATACTCTCAGTCCTTCACCAGCACAGCCATGCAAGTTTTCACCATCTCTGTCACTGCTGCTTGTGCCAACCTTAGTGGCACAATGCTTTTAGTGGATTCCAATGAGTCGCCACAGAAGAGCACACAGGCTCACAACCCGGCTGGGGAGGCCAACTGAACCCTGCTCCTCCTCCTCCACTTGACAATGCATAAGAGCTGCACCTCTCACACAGTACACGTGAGAAGAGCAAAGTGCCTACAACAGGAGTAGCTGGGACCTCAGGCTAGAAGAACCGGTACTATTCATTGGGTCACCACTGTAACATACACAGCTTCTAAAAATGTGATTCCAGTGTTCACGAACACTTTTACTGAACAGGTTTACTGTCCCACATTCTCAGTTACCACCCAGTTATACTTGAATTATACACAGACAACACCATCTCATACAAAAGCACATGCTTCTGAGGGGACGAGTTCTCACCCAACACACAATAAAACTGGTTTCCAAACAGCTTCTACTTAAGGATGCCCTGAAGAGCATGCCACATGCCCCAAGTTATGAGCACTGCAAGTGGTCAGGGCAGGAAACAATGTTATCCTCTCTTTGCACTTACTGCACTGAAAAAATGTCATTACTAAATCACATGCACAAGAATTTAAACTGGTTGCCTGAAGCAGTCAGCAAGAAATTCCCCAGACACACATACTTTACATCACTGAGCTGGTAACTGGATGCCTTTGAGGTGTTTCACCCTTCCCTAGAGGATTGGAAGGAAAAGTTCAGTACAGATTGGTGAGTACCATGTTCTCATAAGCTGATCCTTGGGATCTGTTATAGACTCCCCCTGAAAGAATCTGCAGTCTCCTTTTTAACCCATGCCCACTTTTTCCTTAAGACTTCCCCCTTACACAGGATTCTGAGTAGAAGGGTAAGTCACAGCAAAACGCACATGCCTCATTCATCATCCACCATGAGGTTATAATGAATAATAATGTTCTTGTTAAAAAAACCAAACACGCACATCCTGACGAAACCTGATCACAGAAAGTATGAGGCAGCTCCCACACTCAAGGACAAATAACTGATCTACAAAGCCAGATATTTCCAGAGCTCCCTACAGCAACTTTTGAGTTTAACGTTTTGAAAAGCAAGCATCTGGCAACAAGCTACCTATGTTAAACAACAAAAGCTTGATCTGAAAGGTAGGAGATATCTGGTGACCTATACTGCCTGCCTGTTTGACTGCACAAGAGCAGCTGAGCAGGCAGACTTACATATTTCACCATTCTGCTTCTGTATCAATACTGGTCAGTGCAAAACAAGGCACATAGGATACTCAGGTGCATCAGGGCCACCTTCCCTGCAGCACACTCACACTGTGGAGACCATGCAAGGACCACCCCTTCCTATGGCCCAAACAGAGTACTATGCAGTGTCACAGCAGGAGCAAAGCAACCCAGTGCAGTGCATTCATCAACAATGCACATTTATTTACCTCATGGCTGAATCTAAGATGGCACTGAAAGAAATTTTAGCAAACTTCAGGTTAGGAGTAGTATCACACCTTTTTGTGGGTCCACAGCAGCTACCACAATAGTAGCTTTCTGGAAGTCTAGGTACCTTTTTCAAAATAGATCTTTATCTGGACAAGAAGACACTCAATTCAAGTGAAAAGGAAGCTATGACTGTGGCTTTTACATTTTGTCAGAGATAACAGTCACACTCATACCACCTGATCGGAGTATGCTTACCAGCAGGCTTGGAGGTGGGGTGTTTCCATGACGGCCCTAATTGATGGGTACTTGCTATCATTAAAAAACCCACCTCAGAGAGGTGATTAGCACAGCAAAATTCAAATCGGAAGGGCAGTAAGGCCTGCTGGATGCAGACACAGTAGGGCCACGAGACCCATGGCTTCTTAGGTGACGGGATCACCCTTGTATTTATGTGCACCTTTACATGCAGTGCATGGCACAGAGTAGTGAGAGGGGTTTCAGGAGACTTGGGTAGGAGACTTGGGTTTCTGACAGGAAATCGCTGTAAGTGTTCATGAACAACTGTACTTAGTAAGCACTTCTCTGGTGCAGAAAAGGTATTCCCAAAGTCTGTGCTATCACTGCTTCTGCAGCACCATAAATCTGACCAGTGCAGCTCTCTAAGCCAGAGATATCATTTACTGCCACATTGTCACAGAGATGCCAACGTGGCAAGGCAGAGCAGCAGTGGATAAAGCACAAGGCACGTTAATTTCATCCATTTGATTTTTGATTTTTTTTTAATAAAGACAAGCATTACTATCATTCCATAGAGCATTACAGTCGCATATGGCTGTCTTCTACACGCTGCAAATGAACATCGCTTCCTACTCCTATTGTCAAGAAAGCAGCTGTCAGGTCAGAAAGTAATTCAGCATTTAAAGTTTCCCTGCCAGCTCTACAGTTGAGACAAGTTGCTTCAGGCCAGATTTTAAAATAAACCTGAATTAGGTGTACCTTGAGCAATGAGCTCATTAAATGAGAATGGCCCACAGGAGAGTCCGCTGTATGCAGGACCTGAAGGCTGACCCCTACCAGCAGCCCCAAACAAAGCCAGCTTCACCCCAGTGTTATTCCTGACACTCAGGAGACAGTAGCCAGAGATTGTCCTTCTCACCATTACCCTTCACCTCATCTGTGAAGATGAGCCAGCATGCTGAGCACCAAGTGGCTCACCTAGGCCCTCACACCAAATCCAGCTCCTTCACCAGCCTGTCAGGAAAAGTTTGAATCCTGCAGGTGGTAACACGTCATCAGGAGACAGAAATGTCCTTGTGGGCACAAGTGACAATCTATTGGCCACTAAACACCCACATATGTACTTTTTACATGGTAAGCTTGTCTATATCGACAGGTAGGTGAGTCCATGGCAATGGCTTTCGGCAAGTTTTGCTTTGTTAATCTGGGAAACAGCAGGATCAATCTTGTTATGCCTTGGCTAGTGCTACTTTGAGGCTTGACTTCAGACAGGAAAGAAGAGAAGGCAGAGGAAAGAAAAGGCTGTTAGAAGAAACTGCTGAGATAAGTTCAACAGTTCAAACTACTGAGATGGAGTTCAAAGGAGAAAGTATTTTAATACCAGAAGAGACCCCCTGCTCCTGCACAGAAGATTGTGCAGAGGCTTATATCAGGTGAAAAGTAGCTGAATTTGTTCTGCAAAATGTATTTTTTCTTGCTGCTTAAGAATAGCAATGCTGTGACGAGCTCCTTAAAACCTCTTAGAGAGTCACTTCTGACAGACATGAAAAATTGGCTTCACAGGGAAAGCTGCTTTCCTCCCAGGAACTTTATCCCTACATTGTAAAACAGTAGCTTCCCAGGAAGGGGCAGGTAGGAAGAGGTGTGAAACCAGTGCTTCTTCTCCTCTGTATCATATTCAAGAGGCCAACTTTCACCCTTCAAATATGAAATTCATTCTGCAGTTTGCCTATTCATCCATTTCAAAGCACCATCCCAGACAGCAAAGGTTGTAATATCTGTCTCAGCACAGGTAGGAAACCTGCAAACCAGTTCCCAAAACCCTGGCAGGACAGCAATGTGGCACAGCTATCCGCAGCCTACAGAGCCTTACTGAGCCAGGACACGAGGGGCTGGGTTGGAAACAGCCGGCAAGACACAGACACTTCTTGCACAGGCATTTGCTTGCTGCATTACTGGCCATGCCACCACTTTAGACATGCTGTCCTTGCTCCCAGAGAGGGCCCAAGAAGCAAAGTTTCAAGTCTGCCTCACCAGCTGGCCTTAGTGTTATAAATAATAATGACAATACTTCAGTAGTACTTAAATCAGACTGAGGTGAAGAAAAACCTAAAACACGTGAGTCAACAAGAAAAGACTGAGCCTGAAAAGAATCTACAGGAATATCTGGTAGGCATGAATCTCTCCTCTTCATCTCAGTAAGCTATTAACTAACATGTGCTGTACTGAACATTTAACTTTAATTACTGCAATGATTTAATTTCACAGGTAAGAAGGACTGACAGTTTTACTACACCACACTTTGCAGGTTTTTACTTGGTAGATACTGTTACCTCCCTACCTTAGAAGGAAGCAAGCCCCAAGACCCCAACAGGGCTTTTGGTCACATTCAGACCCCCAGAAGAACAAGACTGCCCCTCAATATCTGCATAGCCTGCCCAAGCTGGGGTCCAATCACCAATCCCTCTGAGGGGACATTAGCCTGATGGGCTGCAACTGGGAAGAGCCATCACTCCCAGACTCGATCTTTTTTAACTACAGACACCAGAGGGGTGGGTCACCAGAAAACTTTGAGCTTGCACCCACTGCAGAAGGGAACAGCTTCAGCTCTCCAACAGCAGGAAGAGAAACAACAACGTGATCCCACCACCAGAGACAGACATTTAACTATACAGAGTACTCCAGTCCAGCAAGCTGGAGAGTGACTCCCAGCACATCAAATTCAACTGGTAGCTGTTGACTGGCACAAGAAGTTGGCTTTGATTATTTTGAAACAGATGTATTCATTACTTAAAACTCCCTCTTGGCTTCTTCCCTCTGCACAAGTAACCCAAGTTAACAGAGCAGCTCTCTGTCACCCTCTTGTGATAGGACCAAGAGGACTTATAATCTCCTGCAAGGAGGCAATACTAAAAGAGCATGATATTTACAGCATATAATACAACCCTGGGTTTGAGACTTCTTTTGAGTCCAAAGGGTCCACTCCTGCTTCTGACAACCAAATCAGTGTCCCCCTACTCATAAAATATTTTATCTCAACCTGCACCATAAAAGGCAGAAAACCCCATAGCATGACAATCATTTCCCTTTACAGCCTGTCAGCAAGGCTGGCAATCTTGCTCTGGGCCCCAATAGCTGTTTCTAGATATATTGGCCAGATACAGGCATAGAACTGGAAAAAGAGATTGCAGCCAGGCAGATCTTTTGAAAAGGAAGAAACTTCTCTCCTCAAAGGAATAGAGCTCTGACTTCGGATAAGCCATCCAGCACTCACAGCCAAGACCAAGACTGCATTCCTCGCTCTTCCTTTGCTAAAATATAACCACACACACTACCAACTCTTTCTGCAGTAAATGCCCTTGTTTGTATACTTTAGTTCTCATGCTGTCTACTCTCAGCACTCAAGTCCCTGAGCAAGGAAACCACTGACAGCAGCTCTATAGCTATCACCTTCAATTAACTCATCAGACTCCAGGGGAACAACTTCTCGGTGGCACCATTTCAGACAGCTCTGAACAGGAAAACCTGACAACCTTTGATCTGGAAGTGGAGGAGGGGAAGAGGAGAAGGGTTAAAGAGGAATAATCATCTTCTCACTGCTGCGCTCTCCTTCCCAATTGTTCCCAGCTTCCTACAGAAAGCTCCGCACCTCAGGCTACACTATGCATGTTAGTATATCATTTTCGCATAAAAAAAGCAGTATCATCCCCCCTCTCACGGAAGGTCTGGGGTTCTTCTGCCTGCTCACAGCACGGGGAGAGCAAAGCACGATCCAAAACACGAGCCCAGAGAGAACGAGGGACTGGGGGGGAAGCTGGCGGGAGCCTGCTGCACCCCGAATTGCCCCTGCCATGCCAGCATGAGAGTTGTTCCAAATTCTGCTTTACTGTTGTCTGATTGAGTGACTAAAACGGAAATGTTTCGGGGATTAGGATTCCTGAGTGATCTAATACAGGATGCTTCTGGTTTAAAGGAGGAGGGGAAAAAAAATATAACTAGCGAGCAGCGAGGCTGGAGCTCCTCCTGAGCTCCCCTCCCCATCGCCATCCTTTCGGTTTAAAAAGGGCCGAATGTTACCATTTTTGGACATGAGCTCCGCGCAAGCCCTGCCCTAAACCACACCATTCAAACCAGAAGCCAGTTACTGTCCCGCCGCCGGCCGGCGGGCCCGGCGCACGGGCGGTGGCGAGGGTGCGGGGG